>JAXCGZ010002289.1:30000-32500 GCA_037179515.1 Halocaridina rubra | reverse complement strand
TAAGATAAGATAGTCAGTGAAATGACCAATTGTCATATTGTGTATTATTATTCGGATTGTCAATAGTATTTTAATTTTCATTTTCATTATTGCTTGCTTTGAAGAACAAGTATTTATTTATTTACTTTTATTTTTTATTTTTTTAAATAGTTGTTTGGCGGGATTGTTAGCTTGCCAACAAGCTTCATTTGGTGTAATTGCATATTATGTCAATAAATTTTTTGAATTTGAATTTGACAGGAGTTGCCATCCGTCAGTCATCTCATTTCGCAGTCTTGTTCTTGTCAATCCTGCGTCCTTTGGAAGGCTTATTAAGTTGTTTACTTGTATGTCTTATATATATATATATATATATATATATATATATATATATATATATATATATAATATATATATATATATATATATATATATATATATATGATTAATTTAATTTTTGCATTTACTGCAGTTCACAAGCCTATGAGCAGTCCGTCCTTAATAATAATGAGTTGTGGACAGGAATATCAGGACAGGTTGAAAGTGGCATATGACAGGGTGAAAGAAAGAGAAATTGCGGAGTTAGAGGAGGATTGGGGGTTGATGAAAGAATCTGTTGTGGGACATGCAAGTGATGTATGTGGAAAGAGGTTTGTTGGAGGTGGCATGAGGAGGGGCAGCGAGGGGTGGAATGAAGGGGGTGAAAATGAGGGTGGAAGTGAAAAAGAGGGCTTTTGAGGAATGGCTGCAATGTAACAGTAGGGAGAAGTATGGGGAGAAAAATGTGGAAGAGGAATAGAAGAGGTTGGCAAATGTTAGTTGGGGACAGGATTTTAGTAGGTCATATGAGGAGAATAAAAAGAAGTTTTGGAATGAAGTGAAGAGAGCAAGGAAGGGTGGATCGAATATGGAAGAGACAGTGAAAGATGTGATTGGACAGATGTTAATAGGGAACGATGCAAGGAAAAGAAAGGCAGAATATTTTGAGTGCTTGCTGAGTGTTGAGGAAGATAGAGAGGCGGCTATAGTGGCAGTGAGGGTTGTTCAAGTGCCAGTAATGGGAGATGAAAATGAGAGGGAGATTACAAGAGAGGAGTTGAAAAGGGCATTGTATGAAGAAAAAAGCAGGTAAAGCACCTATAGATGGCGTGAGAGCGATGTTGTTGAAAGAAGGGGGGGGGGGGTGACTGCATTAGAATGGTTAGTGAGAGTGTTTAATATATGCTACATGTTGTCAATGGTGCCAGTGGAATGGGTGATTGCTTGTATAGTGTCCTTATACAAAGGTAAGGGAGATGTGTATGAATGCAGTAATTTTTAGGGGTATAAGTTTGTTGAGTGTGCTAGGAAAAGTGTATAATTCATACAAACTAAAAAGTATCTGAATTCCAGATCAAAACTTAGCACGAGGGTCTGCCCCTCTCTTTTTTTTATCTCTTACTTTATTTAATTTTCGTGCTTTTCCCTCCAATCCCCTTATATCTTTAATCCCCTCCCCTTTTTCTCCTCCTATCCTATCCCATCAAAAAAAAAAAGTGTATGGTACGATACTGATTAATAGGATTAGGGATAAGACAGAAAGTGTGATCGCGAAAGTGCAGAGTGGTTTTAGGAGAGGTAGAGGTTGTATAGATCATATTTTTATAGTTAGGCAGTTATGTGAGAAATATTTAGCAAAGGTAAGGATGTGTATTTTGCATTTTTGGATCTAGAGAAAGCGTATGATAGAGTTGATATAGAGGCAATGTGGAATATCTTGAGGTTATATGGAATTGATGCTAAACTGTTGCATGCAGTGAAGAGTTTGTATGAGGGCAGTAGAGCTTGTGTTAGGGTAGGGAAGGAAGTGAGTGGTTTCCAGTGAGTGTGGGACTGAGACAGGGATGTGTGTTGTCGCCATGGCTGTTCAATTTGTATATTGATGGAGTCGTAAGAGAGGTGAAGGAGCGAGTGCGTGTTGGAGGTTTGAGAATGGTAGATGGGGATAATAACGAGTGGGAGCAGAATCAGTTGCTGTTTGCAGATGACATTGTGGTGGTGGCTGATTCAGAGGAGAAGCTGTGTCAGTTAGTGTCAGAATTTGGAATGGTATGTGAGAAGGAAGTTGCAAGTAAATGTGGGAAAGAGTAAGGTTATGAAGTGCACAAGAAATGAGGATGGTGCTTGATTGAATGTTATGTTGAATGGAGAGACACTTGAGGAAGTTGATCAGTTTAAGTATTTAGGCTCGGTTATAGCTGCAAATGGTGGAGTGGAAGCAGATGTGTGTCACCGAGTGAATGAAGGATGTAAAGTGTTGGGTGTGTTGAAAGGAGTGATGAAGAATAGAGGGTTGGAAATGAATGTTAAGAAACTTTTGTATGAGAAAGTGGTTGTGCCAACTGTGATGTAACGATCAGAGTTATGGGGTATGAAAGCAAGTGAGAGACGGAAAATAAATGTGTTTGAGATGAAGTGCCTGAGGAGTATGATTGATGTATCTCCGTTGGATAGGGATAGGAATAAAGTGGTAAGAGAAAGA
>JAXCGZ010002289.1:5000-25000 GCA_037179515.1 Halocaridina rubra | reverse complement strand
TATGTATGTATGTATGTATGTATGTATGTATGTATGTATGTATGTATGTATGTATGTATGTATGTATGTATGTATGTATGTATGTATGTATGTATGTATGTATGTATGTATGTATGTATGTATGTATGTATGTATGTATGTATGTATGTATGTATGTATGTGTGTGTGCATATTTATGAAACAGATAAATGTATTTAAGAGCATAATGAACGTGAGTTACTAAATAAATACCGAGTTCAACTCTCTAAGGTTTCACTTACAACTTCACATGGCAAGCACACTTTGTGTGGTACCCCTGGCAGCATAGCAGGCCCAGTAAATACATAATTACGTATATTGAGTCTATGGTGAAAGACTAACTACAATAGCTCGGGGACTGATAAGGAAAAATATGTTCATCACACAGTTTTCACGTAAAAAAAAGATATCACTCATAGGAAACTAATTTCATCTTGTTGTTTTGATAAAACTATACATGTGTTTATAATATACTTAACAAGCGTGTGGTTCACTAACCTCTGAAAGAATATTTTTTTCTAAAATATTCCATCATATTTAAATTATTATCATATAAAATGCAAGTTTTGAATTGGATAGCCGAAACTTATTTTGACTAACTAACTATATATATATATATATATATATATATATATATATATATATATATATATATATATATATATATATATATATATATATATATATATACATATATATATGTATGTGTATATTTGAGTGTGCGTATATATATATATATATATATATATATATATATATATATATATATATATATATATATATATATATATATATATATATATATATATATATATATATATATATATATATACATACATACATACATATATATATATATATATATATATATATATATATATATATATATATATATATATATATATATATATATATATATATATATATATAAATCATACCATCCATTACGGGTAGTTAATGAAACTCTTAACCCCAGAGTTAGCGACATAAGTTGTGTCTGTTCAGCATCGTTGTGGCTGAATATTTACTGCATGTTTAAAATCAGAAGCTCAGAGTTTAAATTTCGATCCCCATAGAAGGTCTGCTTTGTTTTAGTATTTTTGTATATCATGTTTAATATATATATATATATATATATATATATATATATATATATATATATATATATATATATATATATATATATATATATATATATACATATATATATATATATATATATATATATATATATATATATATATATATATATATATATATATATATATATATATAATATATTGGCAGTTAATTTTCTTGTATACATAGTTTGTTGAATATGGCCGCTGTTTTTGCATTTGCATACATACATACATATACCTTGGCTGTTTCCCCCTTTAATTGGGGGGTAGCCGACATCAAGAAAGGAAAACAAATAGGGGGATTACGTTGCTCTATGGGCAATGACGAGGGAGCTAGCGACCGTTCAGATGGCACTGCTGGAGTGCCACAGCCCATCCTCCCGGCTCTTCCACAATCTGTGTCGCTTCACAACTGCCAGCCCCTCCTACTGCCCCTACCACAGGGCTATCTCTGTAAGATGCAGCCCCGTGGTAACAGCAGATGCCCATCAGAGCTGCGTCACAATCGCTCGCCACTCATTCCTATTCCTAGCACGCTCGCTTGCTTCCCTCACATCCATCCTCCTATCATTCAGGGCTCTCCTTACTCCATCCATCCATCCAAACCTAGGCCTCCCTCTAGCATTTCTCCCATCAACTCTCGCATTCATCACCTTTTTCAGCAGCCTTTCATCATCCATCCTTTCCACATGGCCAAACCTTCTCAGAACATTCATATCTACTCTGGCTGCAATTTCTCTCCTCGCACCCGTTCTTGCTGTCACCACTTCATTCCTAACCCTATCCAATCGAGATACACCAATCATACTCCTCAGGCATTTCATCTCAAACACATTTAGTTTCCGTCTCTCACTTACTTTCATACCCCATAACTCTGATCCATACATCACAGTTGGCACAACCACTTTCTCATACAAAACTTTCTTAACATTCATATCCAACCCTCTATTCTTCATCCCTCCTTTCAATGCACCCAACACTTTACATCCTTCATTCACTCTGTGACACACTTCTGCTTCCACTCCACCATTTGCAGCTATAACCGAGCCTAAATACTTAAACTGATTAACCTCCTCAAGTGTCTCTCCATTCAACATAACATTCAATCCAGCGCCATCCTCATTTCTTGTACACCTCATAACCTTACTCTTTCCCACATTCACTCGCAACTTCCTTCTCTCACACACCATTCCAAATTCTGACACTAACTGACACAGCTTTTCCTCTGAATCTGCCACCACCACAGTATCATCTGCAAACAGCAACTGATTCAGCTCCCACTCGTTATCATCCCCATCTACCATTCTCAAACCTCGACATCGCACTCGCTCATTCACCTCACTTACAACTCCATCAATATACAAATTGAAGAGCCATGGTGACGTCACACATCCCTGTCTCAGTCCCACACTCACTGGAAACCACTCACTCACTTCATTCCCTACCCTAACACAAGCTCTACTACCCTCATACAAACTCTTCACTGCATGCAACAATTTACCATTGATTCCATATAATCTCAAAACATTCCACATAGCCTCTCTATCAACTCTATCATATGCTTTCTCCAGATCCAAAAATGCAAAATACACATTGCATTTGCAATTTTCTTTTATAACTTTTCCAAAGTTCTTACAATAACTTTTTCATTATTGTTGAGACTATATATATATATATATATATATATATATATATATATATATATATATATATATATATATATATATATATATATATATATATATATATCCCATTCAATTCAGACACAGCTGCATATGAAATATTCTTTGTTTTTGGAGTCTTGAAAAGTACAATCTCTTTATGTTCCTTATACCCTGGTAGAGAAAAAACAAAACTGTTCGTTCGTTTATCATCAAAGTACAATGATACCTGTTCTGATTTCGTTGGGATCAACATCGTTCTTCTACCATGGCTGCGTATTTTCTTTCCTTTCAATCTCTCTTTCTTGCAGGTTTTTTTTTCCTCGAGGTCAATTTTTCCTCCCTGTAGCCTAGTCACGTTTTTTTTTTTTTTGGCCACATTTTTCTTTCTCTTCTTCCCGCCTTTCCCCTTACGCCTTCCTTATTGAATAAAAGTTCTCCCTTTCATATTTCATCCTCGCCTTTGTTTTTGCTCCCCACGTCTTCCATTGAAATTCATTTCTTTTTTTATCTGTAATTCTCAAGATCAGGAGATTGAGCCGGGTGTGTGGAGTTTGGTCACTAGTCCGTGGGCGACCTTAAGCATCGATTGGGAGCTTCGGGTGTTATTCAGGCCATTCACTGAATGTTCTGCCTTTTCATATGTGGCAACAGTATTGATTCATTTTGTGAGGGCTACATAGGAACTTTAGAAAACGATAATATGGCTGTCGGTGTCCGAATTCACCCCCTCATCAGTGCCAAATGGGGTGTCGCTTTAAAAGGTTTCAAACTCTTTGCAAAGAGTTTTTTTTTTTTTTAGGGGGGATGCCAGAATATATAATATGTAAAATGGAAGCTTGTTTGTATAATGCCTTAACCATTTTAATTACTATGCAATAAATTAGTTTATCTATAAATATCAGTGTACAATTTGACCTCATCTCAAGATACGAAATCTAAAGTTAGTGAGATCCTTGTGCTTGATACTGGCTACAAAGAGATTATACACTAGGCGGCAATTTAGTCAGTCTAAGGTATCCTCGTTTAACGATATCCAGTTTATTTCTATTCTTTAGTAGCCAGTCATTTACAGTACTAAAGCTACATTCAACCAAATATGAAAACGAGAACGGCACGGCAACAGCAGTTTTCTTGCAAAATAGACTGAATTTGGGTATTCAGTTGCAGTCTCATAAAGCCATACCATCGTTACTTATATTTTGCATAAAGTTTTAATTGAGGTATCATGATGCTTTTCCAAGAGTTCTTGCTACTGCACTGAGACATCACATACATCTACTTATATAGGCTGCGTCAGCCATGACGAAAAATTAATCGTTTTGAGTCAGAAAATCTTTCTTTTAAATCAGTGGCCAATATTTTCAGACAATCCACAATGACAAGTACATCAGAATCAGGCACCTCACATGTTTAGCCAATGATACAAGGCAGAATCTATGTCATAGCTCCGTAATGTAATGATGACAAATATCGTCGCCTGTACATCGACACGAGTTTTATTTGTTCCTTGAAGTTGTTTATTTAAAATATTTCGTTTTCCATAAGATATCTGCTTCGTAAGCAACAAATACGTTACCATCGGCAGTTAGCAGACGCTTCATTTCAGGTTTGTCACTCAAAAAGTCGCTAAGAACATCAAATAGTTACATGAATTTTTTTTTTAAGCAACTCCTCTTTGAGAGCCACCTTACCTCAGTGTGAAGGAAAAGTTTCTTATTCTGCAATTTTATCCTCACAAACTTCCTCGAAGAGAAGCTCATATTCGGCATCATCAGTGATATCATTGATACATTTTACCGCCGTCTGCAGCGCAAGATGTTAAGTTGTCTAATAATAAATTATTGACGTTTAAGTAGGTTTTTAATTTACATGCATACATACATACAAAATAAGTATACAATTTCTCCCCTACAACATAATATATATATATATATATATATATATATATATATATATATATATATATATATATATATATATATATATATATATATATATATATATATATATATATATATATATATATATATATATATATATATATATATATATATATATATATATATATATATATATATGAGATCCTATTTCACGAGCAGTGCGCGAATATTCTGAATATGTAAATGACTACGGAAGGAAAGTGAAAGAAATTTTTGGATCCTTAACTTTTACAAGTATATTATCTTCAGAGGAAGATAAGTAATATACTTAAAAGCGTTAAGAATCCAAAAACTTCTTTCAATTTTCTTCCGCAACCATATATATATATATATATATATATATATATATATATATATATATATATATATATATATATATATATATATATATATATTTTTATGAGTGTGACACCGGGACAGGCAGAAACTGCCTTCATCAATAAAGGCCCGGGCACGAGAAAATACCAAGACGAAGGAAAAGAAAAAGGTTAAGGACAAGGCAGAGATGAGGCAATGTCACACAAAGGAAAACGACAGAAAGAAAAAAAAAACAGTCAAAGTACAGAGGACAGAGAGATATGGTGGACTAGGCTCTGAGATGACGATAGATCTGCTTTTTGAAGGATGAAAGGTCATAAGAATTAGGAAAAACAGGAGGAAGAGAGTTCCAGGTCTTACAACTGTGTTAAACACTTTACCCCTTAACTTAATCCCTATTCTCCTGTCGCACAGCACCCCAGACACTTTCTTCCAGTTCTTCCATCCCGCTTGTATTGTGTGGGTTATTTCTGACTCTAGGTCACCATCCTCTTCTACAGTATAGCCACTGATACATCAAATTTGGTAACTGTGTTTGTTCGTATGTATCTTAAAAAAAGACAAATCGATATTAAAATAATGGATAACGTTACTGATGGTACGATTCACTGCTCAGTGATATTAACAAACTCGATAGTATGTGTTACTAATAACTCATTCTCGGATTTCCCATCTTAATAATCAAAATGCCTCCCTTTAGGGCGCGCGCCCCACGTTTGAAATCACTGCTGTAGCCTAGGATTTGCTTTGAGGATTTTCAGGGCTATATTTGCTTCCAAAATACGTATATAGTTATATTAATAATACTCGGTTAAAGAAACACCCCTAGAGGAAGACTGTGGCCCCCAAAGAGGTGAATGAATAGGAAAACGCGGCAGTAAAAATTGTCTATCTGTATTTTTGTAATATGTATCGCTTCTTCTGATAACTTTCCATTTACACGTGAACGCGAGTGCGTGTGTTCTGTAAATATATTAGGTAGGGGCCGAAAAATATTAGAATGCCTAGCGATCAGGGTTGAAGAGAGAGGAGAATGACATGGATCCTTAGAAAACGGGAGAGAAAACAATACATAACAAAGAAGGAAAATCTGTACAAGTGGAGAACTTGAATGACATTACACTGGTAGATTAAGGAAGATAGAGACACATTTGTGCCTCTCTTAATTCACAAACAGTTGTTTTCAGGACAGAAACTGAGCACTGGGAAGCATATTAAAGAATAGAATATATGATTTGAGAAGAGCATACCCCTACTGGGAGAGCATCCACGTGAGAAAGGACCTTATTGCCACAGGGAAGACGAATCGAAAGGTTTGTCCTTGAGAGGAGCTTGAAAGCGATTTCCTCATAGAAATCGATAATAGGCAATGCGCCGCTGACGTTGTTGAGATTCCAGGAAATGGGAGGACTTCTTTTTATATTAAAAGCGTCATTAATTCACCGAGAATATCAGCGATGTTTTTGTTTACTTTGCTGCTAATAATGATTTGTCTCTTGAGACAGATATTTACGATAAGTTACGAATTACAAATCTTGAATATTTTTTTCTTTTGTTGTATACTTATACTGCTTATTGTACAATACTTTGGTAAATATTTTCTCTATTTTATTTTGCAATTTCTATTTACACGTACGATGAATAATATTGGTAAAATATAATACAAATATATCGTCCACATGTTCCAAATGGAGCTGCTAATTCATATGCAAGAATTGTTTTTTTTAGGTAGTAAAATACATTAAACGTGTTTCGAATAGCTCTGAGCCTGTTTACAGAAACATTCCTATATTATCTAAAAAGATAAATAAATACATAAATAAAAGCGACTAACATTTATAACTGGAACTTTTAAACGAATTGTAATTTTACTGTGGTTTTCGACTGTATGAAATAAATATTAGACTGTTTCTTTTCAAAATTTCTTCTCTTTTTCTGTGGACACGTGTAGGATTGCCATGCATATTTAGTGGCTCAGGTAAGGGCAAAGTTGAGAGTAAAGAAGAAGACACTTCATACCTGTGAATTCGCCCGCAAGTTTGAGATTTTATTTCCTCTGTGGTAAAGACTGGTCATTCCTATTTGTAGCTAATTAGATCTGTGCCATACTTCTACGGAGAATATTGCGAGATCGACTTCGCAGGATGTTTTGAATATCGTATCTTAGCTAAATCTTTGAGGGTTAAGGGGAGAGCCTGTCACATTTTGTGATTACCTAATTGTGATTACCCAATTGTGTTTACGGGAAAGAGCCCAAAGCTCGTATCTTCCCGTCTCCTGATCAGTTCCATTTTATACTTAGTGATACTTATCATACCTGTCCTTAAAACTATGGATTGAGATAGCATTAACTACCTCCTCGCTTAGCCAATTCCAATTATCAACTACTCTTACACTGAAAAAGTATTTCCTTACATCCTGCAAAGAAGTTTTCTTACGAAGCTTCAAATTATGACCTCTAGTTCTAGAGCCAGCCATATCAAAATATCGATCCCTATCCACTCTATCATAACCATGAAGGAATTTAAAGACTGTCACCATATCCCCCCTCACTTTTCTAGCTTCGAGTGATGGTAAGTCTAATTCCCTCAGCCTCTCATCATAACTGAGATTGCGTATTTCTGGCACCAGTTTCGTGGCATGTCTTTGAACTTTTTCAAGCTTAGCTATGTGCTTTTTCAAGTGCGGATTCCAAAAGGGGGCTGCATATTCGAGTTTTGGCCTCACATAGGTTACATAAATATTTCTGAACATTTCCTTGTCCATGTGCCTGAAGGCTACCCTTACATTTGATAAGAATGCATATGCTGCCCTTACTATGCCACTTATATGTATTTCTGGAGACAAATCTGCCAGTATGTTTACTCCTAGATCTCTCTCATTTTCTGTCTCTTGAAGTTGTACTCCAGCCACCGAGTAGTCAAGCTTGGGCCTTCTTGCACTTGTACCCATTCTCATTACCTTACATTTTGAAGTATTGAATTTCATTAGCCACTTTTCTGACCACTCATGCAGATTATTTAGATCCTCCTGAAGTTCTCTACCATTGTTCTCGTTTTTTACTTTCTTCACAATCTTTGCATCATCTGCAAACATATTCATGAATGAATTTACAGACTCTGGTAGGTCATTTACATATACAAGGAACAAAAGTGGCCCTAAAACTGAACCCTGTGGAACTCCACTACTAACTCTTCTCCATTCAGACACTGAGTGTCTTACTCTAACCCTCTGTTCCCTTCCTTCTAAGTAAGATTTTATCCATTCCAAAACATTTCCACCTATTCTAGCCATTGATTGCAGCTTCCTAATAAGTCTCCCATGTGGAACAGTGTCAAACGCTTTCTGGAAGTCTAGGAATATGCAATCTGCCCAGCCCTCTCTTTCCTGTAAGATTTGGCTTACCTCATCATAAAATTCTAATAAGTTTGTTACTGTTGATCTACCTTCTCTGAAGCCATGTTGCCTCACTGACAAAAAGTTGAAGGATTCCAAGTGAAGAGAGATATGTTTCCTTAGTAGTTTCTCCATAACTTTGCAAACTATGCTGGTCAAGGAAACTGGTCTATAGTTCAGAGCCGTATCCCTCCTTTCCTATTTGAAGATAGGTATTATATTTGCTTGTTTCCAGCATCTTGGAATCTCCCCCGACTCCAGTGACTCCTTAAATATGATACTTAGTGCCACTGATATTGTGTTTGCGCATTTTTTAAGCACATGAGGGGATATGTCATCAGGACCTGTAGCTTTATGAACATCTAAATCCATCAGCGCTTTGCATACCTCTGTGGCTGTAAGGTTGATGTTCTCTAATACCGGCCCTTGAGCTTCCATCACTGCAATCTGAGGAGGTGGGGTATTTTCTACTGTAAATACTGACTGAAACTCCTTGTTCAATTCTTTGCAGATCTCTTCATCCGTCTCAGTGATGCTTCCATCCGCTCTCTTTAGCCTTAAAACCTGTTCTTTTACCTTCAGTTTTCCTCTGATAAAGCTGTGGAAAAGCTTGGGATTTTCTTTAGCCTTCCTGGTGATGTCTCTCTCTGCCTCTCTCCTTTTACTTAGGTAGTCATTTCTTGCTCTTTTGTAGGTTTGCCAGGCATTTATGTTTTTTCTCCTATACCTTTTCCAGCATTTGTCTCTGCACTCCTTAGCTCTTTTACACCCATTATCGAACCATTTCTCTCTGGCATGAATTACACCTACTTTGGTGACAGGTATGCAGCAATCTACTATCTTCCCATATTTCTCACAAAAGATGTCATACATTTCTTGTACAGATTTGTTGTAAAATAAGGTTCTCCAGTCAATAACTGCAAAAAGCTCATTCATTTTGATGTAATTTCCTTTCAGATAGTTCCTCCTCATGTCCTCAGTCCCTCTACTCTCAGGAAGAATATCTTCAGTGATATACTCCATCAACAACACACAGTGGTCACTCTTTCCAATTGGTGGTTCATACTCAATTTTTTCAATATCCAACACATTATCTGTGAACACTAGATCAAGTAGTGATGGCTCATCCCCACCCCTGGCCCTTGTTGGTTCCATTACATGTTGGTGTAGGAAATTCCCTTGTACGCAGTCTAGGAATCTTGCCCCGAATGAGTCCTCACCACTGTGTGGGTCAAGATTTATCCAATCTATCTCTTTATGATTAAAGTCTCCCATAATCAAAATCCTACATTTTTTTCCCGTGCCATGTTAACAACTGAGTTTATGACTTCAATAGTACCTATATGACTTTCCTCATAAACTTCAAGCCTATTTTGGTTCCTTGGTGGGTTGTATACAACAGTTATTATAATGCTCTCTGACCCAGTATTTATGCGAGCAACAAGAAATTCCTTGAACTCACTTTCTATAGCCAAGTTTATTTCTTCGACTTGAATCCTTTCACTTATGAGCAGTGCTATCCCTCCACCAGTCCTCTCAAATCTTTCAACCCTTAGTATTCTGAAGCCCTTAGGAAAAACTGTGACACTGTTTATGTCCTCACTCAACTTAGTCTCTGTAATTGCTACTATATCTGCCTTACTGTTGTGAATCCTATCTTTTAATTCTACTGCCTTACCAGCTAATCCATCAGCATTTGTGTATAACAATCTTAATGAGGCCCCATCCCCTGATCTTCTGTCATTATCTTCTTTATCTCCCCTTTGTCTGGAAGAACTATGTAATGAAAATTTTTCTTCTCTTCTTCATTTCTTTCATCATTTAACCTTTTTGCCTCTTGCAACAAGTTTTTTATCTTTCCCATCTCTTCCTGTGTTCTGTATCGTCTAATGAACACTTCTTTGAATTCTTGAAGGTCTTTTAGACTTTTTTTTCTCAACAATATTTCCCTACATGTTTCCCCTCTCTCAAAGGTTACTTTTGTTGGTCTCGGCTTTCCTTCCCTCGAATATTTACCTAGTTGGTGTATGTTTACAATATCCTCAGGACCACATACTACTCCAAGCTTTCTTATCAGGTCTACAACCCTAGCTTTATTTTCTTCAAGTCTCCCCTGCCATGTTGGCTCCTGGGATTCACTTATGCCTGAGATTACCACTGTCTTCTCCTTATCAAGTGCCTGTCTGATGAGTGGGTTTGCCCATTACATCACAACGTCTTTCATTTTTTCGATTACTGTCTCTTTATAGTCAACTGTTTGTATGTTTTCCAGTGCCACCACCTTTACAGCCTCTTTTACTGCCACATTCCCTTTTAGTGCATCAGCGAAGGAAGTTTTCATGGCATCATTTTCCATATTCAGCTCCTGGAACTCTTTTCTGAACTGTTCAATGTTTTCCTTAATCTGGACATTCCAAGCAGCAATCTCGTCTCTCTCAGAAGAGAGCAGTGAACTAACATCTAATTCCTTTAGGTTGTCATTCAGCTGTTTGTTTTTATCTTCTTGTTTAGAAATTCTAGATTCTAGTTGACTCTTTTCCCCTTCCAGCTTCTTTATTCTTTTTTCTAGTTCCTTTCTCTTCTGCCCTTGTGCTTTATTTGCTTCCTCCAAAGATCTTATTTGCTCTCTGAGTGTTTCATTCTCTTTCATTTCTCCATCCATATTCCGAATTTTATCATCAAGGCTTATAACCATTTCCTCTAAATTCTTGATTTTCTGTTTAAGTCTCCTAATGGCTACCCCTCCTACCGACCCATGGATGGGAGAGGTTTGGGACAGAGATGGCGTCATTTTTATGTTCTCCCTCTCACAGAATATAGAAAGAAGACGAGAAAGAGGAAAAAAAAAGAGAAAAACTTTTATTTAAGCTTCACACAGAATTTTTATGTGTGTGTGTGTGTAAATATCTATCACGTAAATATGAACACGTAACACAAATAGATAGAATTCAGCTACACAGGAAAAATAAAACGACAGAGTGATGAGATCTTTATGACTGCATATTAGTTCATCTTCAGAGCAGCTGACTAAGACATTTAAAGCAAAGTACAAAGTAAGCATTGCGAAAAGAGCAATGAAAATATTAAATAAAAAAAGATTCAAGCATACGGAATGTGATTAATCTTATCTGGATTATCAATAATCTCTGTAGTTTTGTATTTTAGGTATTTGAAATAAAATAGATTACTAATAATTAGGTTCAGAGAAAGTTGACTCGTTTTTAAATTGAAGTTAGAATTGGGTATTAACTGCATAAATGCGAATTCAGAAAGATTGTTAGAAGTAATGTTATTGTAGTTAACTATTGGGCTGTTTGCGGGCCAATCAATTCTGTGGGACATTTGCTTAAATGAATAAATATGGCATTTGAATTTTCGCTTGTTTTAACCGAATATTTATGCTAATTTACTCTTTGCATCAAATCATTATGGGTTTGCCCAGTCTAGAAAAATTTGTAGTCTGTGCAAGGTATCTTTTATACTATTTTGCTATTTTGTTGGATTTTGTTATTTTTTATAAATCAAAATATTCCCATTTACTTTGTAAATCTAATCTTTTTTACTTTGTAAAAAAGATTAGATTTACATTGAATAAGTAACGTTTTAATACTACTGAAACCGAAAAGCCTGTCAAGCAAAGAGAATTAGAAAGGGATATCTTCTCTACTGTTTTTTATATATTTTTTTTTAAAGCATAGACCCAAAGTATGAGGCGGATAATATAGATTCCCTCTCATTGCCCTCAGATAGTTTCAAGTTCTTGATTAATGAATGCAGGGCTGACAGTGCACAATGCTTCAAAAATGCTGAGGAAAATATAGATACTTATTTTTATCAGTATGATGACGAGAGTAAAAATAAACGCTTGAGGAATTATTTGTCGTTTTTCTGTATATACTGAAATTACCATTTAAAGGCATTCTTTGCCTTGGGGCATGGGCAGCTGTCTCATAGGACAGTTGTCTCTCAGGACACCTGACCCTAGGACTATTGCCCATAGGACAACAGTGACTAACTCTTAACACAAAAGCGGACTATTATCCTTTGATATTATTCAAGCGTTAGGTTATATTAGATTGTGTCAGGCTAGGTTTGGTTAGAATTAGTTTCTTAAAACATCTTAAATATAGCTTGCTTATTTCTGATCGCCAGTACAGCTTCCGCAAGGCAAGAACCAATGGCAACCTCTTGTCCTATTTTACTCATGAAGAACAGTGGGGAAGACATTGTCGTCGCCCTTAATATCACTGAGGTTTTTGACAGACTGTGACACAAGGCTCTGTTAGCCAAAGATCCCGCTTCTAGTTTTATCCATTGTCTCTATTTTACGAATACGTGTGTTCTCTCTGACCGTTGCATATTTGTGGTTATTGACTATGCAGAATCTAGCTCTTTCCCAGTTATCAGTGGTGTTCCACAGGTTTCTGTTTTTCATCTACTTTGTTCCTTCTCTACATTAATGGCTTTCTCCATTCCCCATCCACTCCTCTCCACCTCTTTGCCTACGATTTTACTCTTTATGTTTCCCCTTCCTTCACCTCACCACCTCCCTTTGCTCGAAATCAATCTCGCATCACTCTTTTTTCAACTCTCTCTCTATCACACACACGCACACATATACTTATATGTTTATGTATTTGTATAAAACTATATGGATTGTAGTAAAGGGATATAGATTGGTTGATATTAAATGTAATTCTATATATAGGAGATACAGATAGATATAAATTAGTTACATATGAATCTTTTTTTATACTATAGTGTATGATAAAGATGAGATATTTTTTTTTTCATTTTGATGCCTATGCCAGTCTGTAATGAGCACTGATAATCGATATGTCGGATAGCAGTGTCGTAGGATTTGGAATTGTGAAAAGATATTGATATATACAAAATAAAAGAGTGACAACCAGACTGTGAGAGTGGACGAATTTTTAGCTTATTTGTTATGGAGATTGACAGTCTATATAATAGCAAGTAATGCTTTGTATTTTGAAGGTGTAGAGGAACATAGATATATGGATAGATAAGGAGATCCAGGTGTACATATAGAACTTTAGCGTTTTAAGATAATTTGATTACGTGTAACAGGTATTACCTTGAAGATGTTTGTTTAAGAAATTTAAAAGGTGTTTAGAAAGTTCAAGAACTTACCTGTGGTTGTTGAACGTATAGGAAGAAAAATAAGTTTAATTGGCTTTATCTACTGCCTTAGCTTTTTTTGTAAAGTATTTACACAGAATTCTGAAGAAAAAAAAACCGCGAAAACTTCCACGTTGTTGAAGTGAAGTTGTTTTTATAACTGTTAATGACGTAAAGAACATACAATGACAGTTTTTGCAGTTCTGTTTATCCATCCTCTTCTCTTAAATGCAAGAATTATACAAATATTTGCATAGCTTCGTAAACTTTCTTTACATGTTTGTGCGTTGAATGTTTGAGTTATAATACATAAAAAATAACCTGGATGATTCTCTTGCATCGCTCCTTAATGATATTCAAATCAGAGTTGGTTGAAGGTTTCTTGCTTTGCACTTTAATAAAAAAAAAAAACCTAGTTTGAAAGTGTTTTACAAAATTTACTTCGTTTTTGCAAACAGTGAACGAACTTTCCCACTGAATATTTGTATTGTTTCTCATGTTTGAAACCAACGAGTTGGAATTACTGAAGTCTGGGTAATAATGTGAAGACAAGCCAGTCTTTTTAGAAATGTATCATTCACCTGAGTATTGGAATGCTCTAAAAGCAGTGAAAAAATGAGGTAATTACAGAGAGGTAAATTTCGTCCATGTAGTAAATGTGTATTGGGCTCGTATTCTCCAACTGATTTATGATTGACTTTAAATTTTTTTTTTTCATATGAGTGACACCGGGACAGGCAGAAACTGCCCTCATCAATAAAGGCCCGGGCACGAGAAAATACCTAGACGAAGGAAAAGAAAAAGGTTAAGGACAAGGAAGAGATGAGGTAATGTCACACAAAGGAAAACGACAGACAGAAAAAAAACAGTCAAAGTACAGAGGACCCAGAGATATGGAGGACTAGGCTCTGAGATGACGATAGATCTGCTTTTTGAAGGATGACTGGTCAAAAGAATTAGGAAAGACAGAAGGAGGAAGACAGTTTCAGAGTCTGAAGGTAGATGGAAAGAAGCAGTCGCTGTACTGACCAATCCGTGAGCTACAAATCTCCACACAGTACCTGTGAGATGAGGCCGCTTGGCGAGTGTTACGCGGCCTCGGCATTGAGGGAGGGATGCAACTCGCCAACTCATCAGAGCAGTGATGGAAGTAGTAGCGTTAGAAAAGCGAAAGGGAAGATACCTTATGGCGAAGAGAGAGAGAATCCAGATTAGAAGTTAGAGAAGGATCATTAATGAGCCTGACTGCCTTAAATTCAAACCCTATCAAGAAGATAAGTAAAGGAAGATGCACCCCAGATGTGTGAGCAGTGTTCTAAGCAGGGACGGATAAGACCTTTGTAAATTTTAAGTAACTGCAAAGAGGAAAAGTAATGACGAAAACGAAACAAAACCCCCAATTTTTTGAATGAAGATTTAGAAATTTGGATATATGATTCCTCCAAGACAAGCTAGAGGCTAAATGGATTCCTAATATGTTGGTAGAGTTAAGAGGGTAAATTCATTATTTTCGAAGACAATAGGGTTATCAGGAGGAGAAAATAAAGAGATAGCTAGAAACTGTGTCTTGGAGGCATTGAATTTCACTAAATTTTGAGTGCCCCACTCAGATACTCTCTGCAAATCGGAGTTAAGAGTAGAAGAAAGAGTGATACGAGATTGATTACGAGTAACAGATGAAGGTTGTGAAGAAAAGGCAGTGCAAAAGTGAAGGGTAGAATCATCAGCAAAGTTATGAAGAAGAGAGGAAGATGGGGATTGTAAAAGATCGTTGATGAAGAGAAGGAACAGAGTAGGTGAAAGAACAGAGCCCTGTGGAACACCACTGGTAACAGAGAAAGGGCTAGATGTCGCGCCATCAACAACTACAGATATAGAACGGTCAGTAAGAAAACTGGAAATCAGATAACAGAAAGAAGGGGTAAACCCATAGGCAGGGAGATTGGCCAACAGAACTTTGTGCCAGACTCTGTCAAAAGCCTTAGAGATATCAAGGGCAACGACAAAGGATTCCCCATAGTTCCTCAGAGGAGATGACCATACATGAGTAAGATAGGACAGGAGGTCACCAGTGAATCTTGCCTTGCGGAAGCCGTACTGGTGATCAGAGATAAGTGAGTTAGATTCAAGGCGTTTCAAGAAGTGAGAATTGAGCAAAATTTCGAAAACTTTAGCAACAGAGGAGGTTAGGGCACTAGTTTGGTAGTTAGAAGGAATAGAGCGGTCACCCTTCTTAGGAACAGGTTGAACTAGAGCATGCTTCCAAGATGAAGGATAGATACTGGTTGACAGAATGAGGCGAAAAAGACGGCAAAGCATGGGAGCCAGTTCATCTGCAAACTCCCTAAGGAACTTTGCCGGGATACCATCGGGACCAGATGCCTTGTTCGTCTTTAGCGAGCGAAGAACCTTATGAACTTTGTGTGAAGAAAGGATAAGGGAGGGCATAGGGTTAGAGAGAGGTAGCGACTGAGGAACAGGTGCGCTGGAATCGTTTATAGAAGAGTTGGCAGAAAAATGAGAGCCAAAGAGAGTGGCTTTGTCAGTGGGAGAGCAAGCTATAGAATCATCAGAACGAATGAGAGGGGGAAAGCTTGAGTTACAGAAGTTTTTGGAGAGGTTTTTGGCTAAGGACCAGAAGCATTTGTCAGTGGGAGAGGAGTTAAGGTCATCAACTTTCCTTCTTGCAAAGGAAGCCTTAGACCCATGAATCTGAGCAGTACAGCGATTCCTAGCTATAGTAAAAGCAGAGCAAATTAAATTGGAAGGAGAGGCTTGGTAAGATCGGTGAGCCCGATTCCTAGCCTGGATAGCCATGGAGCAGGCATGGTCAAACCAAGGTTTAGGGGGAGAGAAAGTTTTTGTAGAAGAAGGGATGTGTGCCTCCATTCCCGCGGTCATGATCTCGGCAGCTTTTAGAGCTACCTGATCAGGGTTGTGGGACCGAAAGCAGTAGTCATCCCATGGGAAGTCAAAGCGAAAGTTACGCAAATTTTCATGTTGGGTACGCTTGAAGTGACAAAGGCAGCGCTGAATAGAAGGGATTGGTGGTGTGGGAGCGAAAATGGAAGAGACTGAGATCATAGAGGGGAAAGCACAGAATAAGAGTAGCTTAAAGGGTTAGAAGTAAAAAATAGGTTAAGAGTGTTTGCTGCATGTTCGTGACGATCAGTGTTTGATAATTTGCTCCAGTTCGTGAGTAATAGAGAAAGCAAGGGCATCGCTTCCTCCCACATCAGTGTGAGAAGAATGAAGCCACTCACTGTGGTGTACATTGAAGTCTCCAATGTAGAGAACTTCGGCATGTGGGTGAGAAGATAGCAAGGACTCATGGCACGAGGACAGATATTCAAAGAAAGACAAACTCGATTGGAGTTTGGAGAACAGTAGCAGAAGCAAAGGAAGATAGCGGTAGTGGAGAGATAGACTTTTAGCCAGAGAATATCAAAGTCAGGAGATTCAAGTTCCATGAGCCTCGCAGTAGGTGTGTTAGTGTTGCAGTATGCACAGACCCAACCTTTGGAACGAAAACGAGTATACAGATTATAGGGAGAGGTTTGAAATGGGTCAGTGGAAGCATGCATAGACAGCTGGGTTTCAGATAGGAGGAGGAGGTTAGGAAGGAAAGTGCCCAAGTGCTGTTCCACAGACAAAAGATTAGAGTTCAGCCCATGAATGTTAGAATAGTGAAAAGTGAAAGAAGTATATCTATTGGGAGGTGCTAGGTAAATGGCAGAACAATTACCACCAGGCATGTCTGCCCTCAAGCCAATAGTGGAGTCAACACGATCCCCGGAGTTTCTTCGCACCCTTCTATGCCGGGTACTGGGGGCCATTAGCTGTGGACCTTCCATAATAATAAAAATGTGAGGAAAAAAGAAAGAAATAGAGACAGATGTGGAGCATGTTGTGACTTGTCAAATGTAATGGAATAGCAAGAGATATGTAATGAATGGGCCAGAATATTCAGTGTAGATGTAGTCATGAGGAAAGAACCGTCCTGAAGGAAGACTCAACATGGAACTGTCTGGACCAGTACTAGTTGCGTCCTAGTGCCTTCAGCCGTAGTCTTTCAATCAAACTGCACCAGCATTTAGGATTTATCTTAGACGACATATCTCCTACCTGTTAGAAATTGAGTAAAGTTTGATGGCATGATTATTTTTTTTTCTGTTCCATAATTGTATACCCTTTTCGAGAGAAATACGGAATAGTCTCTACTGATCTTGTCAGATTCCAAACTCGTAAAGATATTCTTCCATAACTGATGTAGTACACCTAATGGAATCTCATGTGAACCTTCAGAGGATCTAGCAGATCCCTTTGAGAAGTCGAATTCGGAATCCCTTCGTGCGAATTAGTTGTTGTTTCATTGAACTAAGAGTTGCTTAAGCAGACATATTTTCTTCGTTATCGGCAGCTCCTTCCATTTTCATAGTGATTTTGTTTCTCACTACAATCATGGAGGCTAGGCTTTGATTTTGATTCAGTGATTTGCGTCCTGATACCCTTATTGACTTCAGCCCTCTCGAGTTGAGCTAGGAACAAGCCTTTAACAGATGTAAATTGTCCATAGCCAACAATATTAAAAGAGAAATGGCACGCAAAGATAACATTTAGTATATTTAAAACGTGTTGATTTGTAGACCTACGCTGAATAAGCTAAAGTATATCGGGTAAGGAATTGGAATTCTGGATGGTGTACGAATTTGGTAGCTTTTAAAAGTATCCGATAATTTCATCGCGTTTTGGTAAGTCTGCCGTTTTCTCATCGTCGAGAATGTGCTTGTAAGGGTGTATGAAGCTTTTTACTTTCTTAACTTCAGTGCTCGAATTTTGAGTTTTTCAATTATTTTTTTCTTTCTAAATATAGATAAGTATAATTAGTATTGGCATTATTCTTTAACGCTGCATGAGACATCATTATGGTCTTGGTTGCTCTATCACTTCTCTGAAATGTCAGTCTGCCCTGAAGAGGCGGCCATTTCGAGAACTACTACTGCAGTGTTATTTTATGCACAAACTGCCAGTAATATATTGTCATGTACTTCTACGGAAATGCTCATTTTATTAGGCTCCAGAAGCCTAGATAAGGTTAATTCTTGGGAATGTAACAGGATATGTATTGTTAGGTGAGGTAATCCTTGCAAAGTCTAGTCCTAGCAATTGCATACACATCTGTATAAAAGAGATTGCTTTGTTTATAAATGAGATATTCGTTCCTAAATTATAGTTTATATATAACTTTTATCCCCCTAACATTTATTCAAGAGCATATATATGTCCACTTAAATAATTATTATACTTTTCTAATTGTGAACTTTCACAATAGCTGATGAGAATCTGAATTATACGAAACATTTACCAATGTGTAAAGAGGTAAACAGTAGAATCGTTGGCAGTAATGGATATTTTTAGAAATCAGAATATATATGAATGCCTTTCCTATTTTCAATATACGATGCATTTTTATTTAAGTTGTTTACATTTCTTGTAATTAACAACTAACCGTTTCGCTTATTCTTGTTTACACCTATAAAGTAAGTTGCTGCTTTTGTCATTTTTCGTGCAATGCGGCATTGTCTGTATTGTAATAGTTCTCTCTCTCTCTCTCTCTCTCTCTCTCTCTCTCTCTCTCTCTCTCTCTCTCTCTCTCTCTCTCTCTCTCTCTCTCTCTCTCTCTCCCCCCCCCCCCCCGTTATTCCACTCATGCGCACACAAACGATGTATATATGAATATATATAAAATATACAGGAACGTGTAGGTATATGGAAAAGTTTTACATATTCCATGAATGGAGGATCGGCTTACCAACACGGATGAGAATTTTATGAAATCAGTGGGAATTGTTAACATTTTCTTTATAGGTTATGCTATTTTTTTTTCTTTTTTCTTTTTAGTTACGTTGTTATATTTATGTACTTCATATATTCAGTCATGTAATAATGCATCTGTGTATAACAGTGTTTCTCTTATATTATTTTATTATTAAGGTCGTTTAAAAGCGACTCCGTCTTTTGGTATCTCTGAAAACTTTTATGCTTATATTTAGTTTTTTTTTTATCGAATCTATATACTTATCAATAATATACTTATCTCTCGCTCTCTCATAGATTGTTGTTGACATACATGTATTAATTTATCATTAAAGACCTCGTGTAGGAAAAAAAATACTTTCGAATGCAGGTTGAATGATTCAGAAGTATTGCGTCTTAAAGTGGATGATTAACTTCAAGAGATGATCTCTTGATAAATAGAAAAATAATAAGTGTTATAAAAGTATGAAAAACATGCTTACTCCCACTATACAAATGCTACAGATCTTGCACCGCAAGAAGTCCGTTCAGGGTGGGTCACCAATTGGAATTTACCTGTGCGTGACTATGCCAATTTGACCACC
>JAXCGZ010002288.1:65000-73531 GCA_037179515.1 Halocaridina rubra | reverse complement strand
GACGTTGCAGGTCTCCTGCGTGGTGGTCTTAGTCAAGATCGGCCGAGGGCGGGACGAGGAAGCCGGGCTGGAAGGATTAGCGGATGGGCCCAGTCCTTGTCCTTTTTGTCTTGCCTATCCGAGTAACGGAGATATGGCAACAAACCTGGGCCTGCAGCAAGGACAGCGAGGGAGTGAAAAAAATAGAATCCCCGAGGGAAACCGTGGAATCGCACCTAGCAAGAGTTCATGAGCAAGGGACAGAGAAATTAAAAGTCGTCCTGGACAGAGAAAACGAAAGTCGTCCTAGACAGAGAAAACGAAAGTCGTCCTAGACAGAGAAATTAAAAGTCCTCCTAGACAGAGAAATTAAAAGTCCTCCTAGACAGAGAAATTAAAAGTCGTCCTAGACAGAGAAATTAAAAAGTCGTCCTAGACAGAGAAATTAAAAGTCGTCCTAGACAGAGAAATTAAAAGTCGTCCTAGACAGAAATTAAAAGTCGTCCTAGAAAGAGAGAACAGTCCTAAAAAATAAAAGTTTTAAACTACTTTAAAAAAAAAAAACATGTAATCTTGATGAAATCCCAGAAACAAGGAAATAATCCCTATACATGTCCAAACTTTAGTGAAGAGAGAAAGAAGGGTATTTAAAAATCCCTTATTAGTTAATTAAAATTACCCCCGTATTAGAACTGAAAAAATGGGAAAGAAAATGTCCCCACCGTCTTTTATGCTAAAAGACAAAATATTTTTATTTTTATGTTTATTTTTTTGTTTTACTAGCTTTAAGATAATTTTAAGCGAAAACTCAGAGTCTCCCTTAGATATAGTTTCGAATAAGTGCCATTGATAAGTTGTATGATTTGCACTAAGATTAATAAGTTGTTTTTCTGCTTAAATAATATTAGTGTTTTGTTTTAGCATCATTATTATTTGAATTATGATTTAATCTTTGTGTCCATTAAGTTCTCCTATCCATTGGTCTCTGAATAGTAATATAATATGAAAGTAACAAATGTTTTGTTTGAGGATAAATTGTATGATTTGCACTAAGATTAATAAGTTGTTTTTTCTGCTTAAATAATATTAGTGTTTTGTTTTAGCATCATTATTATTTGAATTATGATTTAATCTTTAGGTTCATTAAGTTTTTATATTAACTGGTCTCTGAATAGTAATTGCATATCAAGATAGTAAATGTTTCGACTTTACACACAGTAAAACATGTTTTGTTTCAGGAGTAGTTTTAAGGCCAAATTTTAAAATAAATTAATGCCCATAGTAACAATAAGAGTAGAAATTATAAGATAAGGTTTCTTATAGAAATTACTATTGATGTTATGGTCTATTGCATTTTACATGTTTATACATGCTAATACTCTACTTAATTGTTTGCTAATGTTCTAAATGAGTCATAATTCTACTGTAATTAACTCAATTTTGTCTTTTAAAGAAACGAGAGAAGTAGATGAATTAATGTTTTGATTTAAACTGACTTTTGATCTTAATTAATGTTTGATATTAGTTACACACTGAAATTATACTATATATATATTATGTTTGTATAATTTGTTTAGGGTTCATAGAAATAGGATTTCTTAGATGATAGCTTAAATAATTCGGCCGCATTTCTATTGTAAACTAATGTTAGCTAGGATATGTCCAAGAGCTCCCGGAAAATTAGCCCATGCTTCAACTGAAATAAGAGATATTTCAGTTTTGGTTGGGAGGGATGTCGTATGACTTCCGTCATGCTGAAGCCAGTCCGTCATGCTGAAGCCAGAATCTGAAACTTGTAACAAATCTTGAGGGGTAACGGTTGGTCGAGGGCACAGATATTTTATTACAATGTTTGTAGAAAGTGTCAAGGAGATATATGACCGGAACCTGGAGAAGGGCAGGAAAGGCCAGGAAGTTAGCCATTTCCTAAACCACAAGAAACATAAACGTGTGGCCCGTACGTAAGTACATGCCCTGGAGAGATGCCCAATAGCTCCTCCCCGGAAGTAGGCGGGATTCCACTTTGAACCTGGCGTTGATTGGCAGGACTAGATGTCACTTGATTTCATTGGCAGAATTGGATGTCAAGCCACGCCCTGCCCCTGGGGGTATTTCAAGAGCCACCCAGGGCAGAGACAGTTAGTTAGAACTTTGCCAGGGGCACGAATAGATCATAGATTGTGATAGTCATAGGGTGGGGGCATTGAGGTGTCGAAGTTGTGTTGTACTCTAGAATAAATATAAGCAAAGGAATCACTGCTTGTCCATTCTTACCTTGTACCCGTCTGGTACTAATAATTATAACATAGTAATTTAACATTACGTCAGTGGTGACAAACGGTGAGATAACCCAGTCATCTTACAAAGTGTGAGTTCAAATGGAAGTCCAAAATTCATACGACAATGGCACCATTTTCACTCCATCGTTAGCTGCCTTAAAATAAACCACAAAATATATTCTCTGTATTAAATAAAAAACGTTAAAGATTATTTACTTTTAAAAATGATGGCAAAAATGTCGCTCATGTTCGAAATCAGGCGTAAAGGAAAATCCTTGAAGATTTTGTGAATATCATTGGAGTTCATTCTTTTTTTTATTATTATTATTTTAGTGTCTGTTTTCTTTAAGATCCCAATAAGTTTCATTTTAGCATGAGGGGAAGAGAGGGTGCCAAGAAAGAGTTAGAGAAGACATGGCGGAATTCACAGATTTATCAAACTATCGGTTTTCGAACAGGTAGTCTATGATTAGACTACCTAGGCACAGCTTTAGGATTGGTATCGGAATATATATACAGTGTGTATATATATACAGTATGTATATATATATATACATATATATATATATATATATATATATATATATATATATATATATATATATATATATATATATATATATATGTGTGTGTGTGTGTGTAGTCACCGCGGCTCGATCGGTAGCGTCCGCGACTCAGGCAGTCTGAGGTTAGCAAGGGCATGCACTCAGGGTAACGATTACATCTGCCAAAACAAGTCCTTCGCAAGAAGGGAACCGTCCTAGGCCTTGGTTGAAAAGGAAGTCCGTGGCGTAAAACCGGAACATATATATATATATATATATATATATATATATATATATATATATATATATATATATTCTCCGAAGCATAGTCCTATGCTAAAAAGCCAGAATTCCTTATTTTATTCTATACATGTCTTCGCTTCAATGCTACACATTTTTTTCAATATTACTATACCCATCAAACATTTTTAGCACTTTAAACCTAAAGAAGTACATTTACTCGCGAAAATTGTACTTCACTCTAATACTTTGAGAACTTATAATAATAATAATAATAATAATAATAATAATAATAATAATAATAATAATAATAATAATAATAATAATAGTATTATTTTTTTATGTCGGCTACCCCCCATATTGGGGGATACAGCCAAGGTAGATGGATTATTATTATTATTATTATTATTATTATTATTATTATTATTATTATTATTATTATTATGATTATTATTATTAATATTATTATTATTATTATTATTATTATCATTATTACCCTATGTCAACTCACACGTTTGTATTTCCGATCAACGATTTTGTTGAACACATATTCAACATTTAAGTCAAAATTAATGTGATGGGATGGGTGGATGGGTATTCGTAGGTGTGAATATAGGTATAAGGATAAGAGTATTCAGGTGATGGGTGGGTAGATGGTCGAAGGTAATGTAACGAGGAACGTTAATGGAAAGCCTGCCTGTGGAAATATATTTAGGTGATCGGATGAGTGAACTGGGGCTGTGTGGGTGAATTTGTCGTTGTGGATATTGTGAGCTTAAAAAAAAAAAATAAAGTAATATGGGAGTGGATGAGCGGACGTGATGGGTGAACTGGCGAACGTGGGCGTATTACTTGGGGTAAAAAAAATATATATATATCAGGCTATCTAGGAAAAAAAATTAGCCTTATATCTTACCTAGTTATGGAGGTGGGGGGGGGGGATCAGCGGAAGTGGGTGTCTAAATAGGCGTAAAAAATATCAGTCGATCAGGCTTGTGAATGGTTGTGTGATCTGTTCGGTTCCGGTTTTACGTCACGGACTCCCTTATCAACCAAGGGCTAGGACGGTTGCCTTCTTGCGAAGGACTTGTTTTGGCAGATGTAATCCTTACGCTGAGTGCATGCCTTTGCTTACCTCAGACCGTGACGGGGCGCGAACCCTCGACCTGACGCCTCAGAGTCGGAGACGCTACCGACTGAGCCACGGCGACTACAATGAATGGTTGTGTGATAAAGGTGGAAATAAGGGCAAGTAACAGATGGTGGAAAAACGACCCTAATATTGGATTGTGTGAGCGTCTGTCTATACGTGACTTCAGGGCGGAAAACTCTCTTCACAAGGATATAGAAACGAAACCAATTTTATGGATTTAAAAGAAAAAAATCGAAAGCATTTTCTTCGCCCGAAAATTGTGAGTGAAATTCGGTGGAAATAATAATAATAATAATAATAATAATAATAATAATAATAATAATAACAATAATAATAATAATAATTTTTTACAGCTCTGTATGAAAAAAAGATATTTCCCATCCGAATGGAAACGAACACACATATTGGAGCTTCTGAATTTAGGCTGGATGTCCTTCCAAACGGCCCACAGAAGGATCGAATCCATGTTTGTAAGGCTTGTCAATTTCTCCATACGCCCGCTGTACCACTGAGCTATCACGGCCCATGATAATATAATAATAATAATAATAATAATAATACTAATAATAATAATAATAATAATAATAATAATAATAATAATAATGCTTCCATTAATATCGGGATAAACTGGAGATGTACCTCAGAGCTGCCAACTCGAGAGGGCACGCCTCATGATTGGTCAACTGGAGATAACCTAACCTAACCTAACTTATGATGTTCTATCTCCAGTTGCTTCATTATGAGATGTGTTATCTCCAGTTGGTCAATTGTGAGGAGTGTTTTCTCCGGTTGACGGTCCTGAGTGTGCCTCTTCTCCAATTTATCCTAATATCGTCATAATCCTCTAAAACTAGCATTCAAAACTCAAGGATAAAGCAATTGGCAGCCCCCCCCCCCTCCTTACCCTCTTCCCCATTTAAGTTGCTCCTTACGAAACGCAAGAAAGTCTTGCTTCTCAATTTTTCCAATTATCCTATGTACCAGCAGCAGTAGTAGTAATAGTAGTTAAGCTGCTTATTGGGACAAACGGTCTTTCAAATATAACACGAATGAAGTCCTATTAAACTGCGCATATATAGTATAATAATAATAATAATTATTATTATTATTATTATTATTATTAGTAGTAGTAGTAGTAGAAGTAGTACCAGTGGTAGAAGGGGAATAATTATTGACATTATTAATAGTAGTAGTAGTAGTTATTGTTGCTGTTTTATTTAATTGGTTACCTGGTTTATTGGGCCAAACGGGCATTCAAAAATAGCTAGAATAAATTCCTATAAAATTATGTACAAATAGACCACCCTATGACAGGCATATACACTACGGTAATAGCCTACCCACATGGATCCTAGTGTAAGTCCTTCGTTTTGTGAGAGAGAGAGAGAGAGGAGAGAGAGAGAGAGAGAGAGAGAGAGAGAGAGAGAGAGAGAGAGAGAGAGAGAGAGAGAGAGAGAGAGAGAGAGTTTCCCTACCAAACAAATGCTAGCCATCCAGAATTTTCATATAATTAGTGTCCTATTGTTCTAATGGGTTTTTAAACAAACAAGTGAATTTCGTTTTGCAGTAAATGTCAATTATGTACTTAAGCAATTTTCTGCCTAATTTACCTATTAAAAGTATCATGAACAGCAATGAAATACAGTACACTCATGCAATAATAATAATAATAGTAATAATAATAATAATAATAATAATAATAATAATAATAATAATAATATAATAAATTAGTAGTAGTAGTAGTAGGCTTATTACAATGATCACAAATATTCGAAATTTAATAAAACCACGAAAATAAGTCATGCTTAAAGAAAAATCGTTTTTACCTTTCTAATTAAACTAGAATCGTGTTTATTTGAATAAATACCCTGACTAATCGTACGTCACATACACACTTTCACAGTTGTTTAATCACTGACTTAATTAAAAAAAAACGAACAGTACGAACTTATGGTCACAATTATGATTGTAATCGTTCGTTCGTTGAATATCGATCACATCCAGTATTGTCAACATGTGCAATACGTTATTAAAATATGATAAGAGACGAAATGTAATGGAATTAATATAGGGATCTGAGTCGTATTTGCAGCGTTCGGGTATTCCTTAAAAATTACTTTTTAATATAATTGTTACAAAAGGTAACTGCAGAACAAACCTGTAAAAATAAATTACATCATTAAATTGAATGCAATTCATGTCTGCATAAAAAAACTGAATTTCCAAGATAATAATTATATTCAAAACAGATAAAAAATAATATGTTAGACTCGAACGAAAGCGAGGAGCCCGGTGTGGTCATGGCAGTGTAATGAGGAATATCAACATTTGCTCTGTTCAGGGTCTTTTTTTATTCTATTGTGAATTATATTGTGACGTGTTTATTTCCTCTAGCATAAATTCGTTGTAAACATCACCTTTATTTACTGAGTGTCACAGTGTATAAGGTAAATATTTCAAGTGTTTTCCAGTTTTGGCAAAGCCAGGGCCATGACGCCATGCTTAAAACTTATATAAAAAGATTATATTGAGCGGCAATAGCTACAGCCCCCCCCCCCCTCGAACCCGAAAAATAACAATTCCAAAACTAGTGATTATTCAAACATGCTGTTGGGCGTGTTTAAGAACTATAGTCACTATTCGGCACCCTTAATAAAGGTTGAAGGTTGCCGGTGTTTCAGTTCCGATATCCATCTGAGATGCTCCTCAGAACTTCAACCGGGGCAAGCCCCTACCCCCCACTGTGGTGCCCATCCACAGCAGTAACCTTCCCAGTAAACTGCTTAAACTCTCGGTCCTGAGCGGAAACCGATCTGTCGACCTCGCGAATGCGAGGCCAGCGCGTTACCACTGTACGTGTTTATACACATTTAGAAAAAATAAATATCTGGGCACTTAGCTTCTGAGTGGACAGTATTAGCCCGACGAAGAACTTAGTATGAGAGTAGGCGAATTATAACTTAAGGACTCCCCAAAACTTTTGAAAATTCCATTAAATGTTAGATTAGGCTTGTTAGGTTAGTATAGATTATCTATTATCCTATCTTAAATTAACCCGACAATTTATAGGGTTAATTACTTATTTACTTGCTATGAGTAGGCCACTGGCTGTTGACTCGCTTAGTCTCAAGTGAGGATATATAGGATATTGCAATTGCTTTTTAGTTCCATTTTATTGAATTTCTATATTGTTAAGTATTAATGTATAGAGGGCACTAATATATAAAAATGTTGGTGGAGAGATAGATATCTATATTGATACCATATCCGTTATATTGTAAGTAATAAGAAAGGCTAAGATACTTTTTCGAAAAACATAAGAAATTTTGAAGGAGGTCATTATGAGGTTACTTATAAAATATATTTAATAAAATATGGCTTCTTATTAACAGTATCGGGAATAATTCTATCTACACACATTATATTAAAATTTGTATATATATTTCTTTTTAATAAGACTTCTTCCCTTTCTCAGTGTAGTCTTGGAGAGGCGACAGAAGATGGGGGGAGGAGGAGTACCGAGGTGGTGGTGGAGGAACCCAGCTGGAAGGAAAGAAGAGCTGCAGGTTAGTAATTAATTAACTCTGAAGTGTTGACGCTGTTCTTTCTTATAGTTTCATTCCCATAATAATAATAATAATAATAATAATAATAATTAAATAACTTGGAAATCTCAATAACGACCGTTTTATCCTGCGGTCAGATGTCTAGACTATCGATCCTTTTTTTTCACGATAGTATTATCTGCCAAAGAGAATATGATTTTTTTTTACACCCCTATTTTGTTACCATGATTTTTAAGAATAAGAAATGATTATATTGGAGCTCTTTGTATGCCTTTGTTACCAAAATGCAAACTTGCCAGTGGACACTTTCTAAATAATATACATTGCAGCTATGTTTTTACAAGTAGATGCTCATTATTACTTATTACAGTATTTCTTTATTTATTTATTAGTTTCATTTACTATTGGGATGAGGGAAGTGCTGCCAAATATGACTACGTTACAAATGTCAAAACGTTTTATTTCCCAAACGTTTGCTCATTTAAGTTAGATTTGGACGTTAGAATGAATACCCTTTTCCAATTTGGACCTAAGGAGAATTGTTACATCTGAGTAGATTACCTTCCCTCTAAGGAACAGAGAAGGTAATCTACTCAGATGTAACAATTCTGGAACAGAGGTACGTGCAATTGTGAACATTACCTGAATAACAATGTTACGTCTGACTAATGAACGTTCTCGTTCCGTCAAATTTGAGGATATCACCTTCGATCTACGAAGTAGTGTTAGTCCGCGTTCACACCATAGTGGCACGTGGCACACCAGTTGA
>JAXCGZ010002288.1:55000-60000 GCA_037179515.1 Halocaridina rubra | reverse complement strand
CCGCACCCAATCGATTTAGTCACACTTATTCTTATCATAAAGAACCTCAAACCAACAAACTCTTGTGGTTCCGATGGGATACAACTTCGCTTCCTAATTGACTCATTGCCAGTTACAGTATTTTTCATTTTAGTCATTGTTAATACATCCATTGTTACAGGCATTTATCCTAACCTCTGGAAGCATCCCTATATCATCCCCGTTTTTAAGAGTGGAGATACTAATAATGTTGAAAATTATAGGCCAATCTCTCTTCTCAGCATTCTGTCTAAAATACTTGAGAAGGTAGTTGCCACCCAGTTAATAAATTTCCTTGAATCAAATTGTCTATTATGTGAAGAACAACACGGTTTTCGGCCTAAACTTTCGACCGAGACGGCCCTACTTAAAATTACTGATAAAATTTATAGTAATATTGAAAATAAGAAAATATCACTTTTATTATTGTTAGATTTGTCTAAAGCATTTGACAGTGTACACCATCAAATTCTAATGAGAAAACTTTCCAAAGTTCATGTTGACTCATTTTGGTTCGAAAATTATCTGAAAGATCGAATTCAATCAGTTCGAATGGGCTCGACTCTCTCTTCTTCTTTAGATATCAGTTTTGGCGTTCCTCAGGGTTCAATTTTGGGTCCTCTGCTTTTCTTAATATATGTTAATGATTTACCTCAATTTATAAGAGATTGCCTACTTGTTATGTATGCTGATGACACCCAGATTATGCTTACTGGTGACATTGATAGAATTCCTGAAATCTTAAAAAGGGCTGAAGATATATTAAACTGTGCCAAAAGTTATTTTAACAGTAATGGTCTTTTACTGAACGAAAATAAAACTAAATTCGTTATTTTTGGATCAAATCAATACCTGTCCCGCATTCCTGAGAACATCAGTATAAATTTCAACAATGTTTCACTCTTCCCATCTAATAAGGTTAAAAATCTAGGAGTTATTATGGACAGTACCATGACATTTAATTTTCATATCGATGAACTACATAAAAAAGTGAACGGGACCCTTATTTACTTGAACAGAGTCTATGAAAGATTCGAGCCTGATTGTAGGGTAATTGTAGTACAAACATTGATTTTAAGTATTCTCAACTACTGTCTAAGTGTTTGGGGTTCCACGACTAAGACCCAGATGTTACGAGTGAAAAGGCTCCAGAATTTTGCTGCAAGAGTTGCCATAGGGGGGGTGCATAAATATGATCACGTGACTCCCCTCTTTGAGAGATTGGGTTGGCTAAGGATGGACATGAAGTTCATATATAATATCTGTCTTTTAGTTTTTAAAATAAATCATGGAATATTACCGGAATGGCTCTTCTCATTGCCAACAGTTAATCAAGTGCGTATCAATAACGTCAACACCAGATATCAGAATTCTTTTTACGTGCCCAGAACTTCCACTGATATTGGGGCAAGAGCCTTAAATGTAATGGGCCCGAGACTTTGGAACTCTTTACCCGCAAACTTAAGAAGCTGCCAAACATTACCCTCACTTAAATCTCATCTTTTAAATCACCTACTTAATAAGTGATTTTAGTCTCATTATTATCCTCCCATTGGGTAGACGAAGTGTACGTATGCATATTTTAATGTGTAAATTTTTTGATTTTGTGCTTTGCAAATTTCATTTGTTTTATTTTGACATTTTACATTGTAATTTGTAATTAGATTAATTATCATGTAATAGCCATTTTTGATGGAATAAAGTTTTTGACTTTGACTTTTTACTCTCTCTCTCTCTCTCTCTCTCTCTCTCTCTCTCTCTCTCTCTCTCTCTCTCTCTCTCTCTCTCTCTCTCTCTCTCTCTCTCCTTGATATGTATGACTATGAAGCCCCAGTGGTGTTTCTATTGCTCATCTAATTAATGCACGCATATGTATATGTACCTACTTATTATTATAACCTGAAAATTGTTATTCTATATCTGCTTCAAACTGTCTGCAGTAGTGCTGTTGAAAAGTGAAATGTAACTTAAATGATATCACTCAACAAGGCCTATTGAATATATTGTTACAAATATTACTCTTCAATTACTCTGCAATTATTAAACTATATTTTATTATTACTTACTTGCTATAATATTTAAAATTAATTGCAAATTCTATTAATATTTCATTTATACATAACCAAATATCACTGGGAGTGCTCATGTGCACATGTCCCCATGTACAGTTATCTGAATAAATATAAAAAAGAATCTGTAATTAGCATTAATCAAGCATTAAATGGCCGCAAGAGGGATCACCATTACAAGTGAGGGAGTAATTTTTTTCTGTATTTGTACCATAAGAAAAATATTTATTTGTCGATGTGTGTATCTTTTATGGCAATGTGGAATAGCACCCAAGTAATATAGTTAGTTCCGAGTTGAAAGCTTCATAATGGTGTGAAAATCATATGTTCACTCTAACCGCATGGAGAAGACTATAGCAATGGTTGATGGATCATTGCTTAAAGGGCGGTTTACACGGTCAAACGGTTCGTCGAACGCGGTTCGATAGACAATGGTTTGAAGTGATGTTCGAACGTGTGAATGGGATATTTGGTTGTCGAACGTGTTCGGCAACCAAATACCCCGTTCACACGTTCGAACATCACTTCAAACACTTGTCTGTCGAACCGCGTTCGACGAACCGTTTGACCGTGTAAACCTCTCTTAAGGCTACCAATGAATGAGTAGTTTTCATTGGCACAAATAGGACAATGGAAACTATATTTACTTAACGCACTTGTTTACTGAGTAATTTGTTTATATGTGTTGGTAGATAAGTATGTACCTATTTCTTGCTGCTTTTTGTATGGTATTTTTTTTTTTTTTATGTTGGTGGATAGGTAGGTAGGTATCTTTGCGTTTATTTTCATTTCTATATATTTATTTCTTTTCTCTTTCTTTTGTTATTGCTTATTTCTATATATTTATTTTCTTTTCTTTTTCATTTTTCTTATATTATTTACCCATTCATTTTTATGATACGTACAACGTATTCAGACAAAAGAGACTGTTTGTAAATGCTGAAGGACTGAGAACGTGAACGAAAGGGATTGCATCTTTGGCCTATAGACAGAGGGGAGCGGAGGGGAGGGATTGCACCCTTGCCTTTAGACAGAGGGGAGCGGAGAATAAAAGGAAAGAAGCGACCCAAGATCAGAAGGATCAGAGGAAGAACGAGGATAAGAAGTGAGAAAGAGTATATAAATGAGAAATGACGATGCCAGCGAGTGCCATAAACTTGGCACTGAAGGGCCTGACCGAGAGGGAAAGCTTTGGAATTTTGGAAGACGAATGGGGCGAGGGCAGAGGGGATGGAGCCGACAGGGTAGGAAGAAGAAAGACTGGTCGTAGCAGAAGAAGAGGAAAGAAAGGAAGGGGGAAGACAAAGAAGAAGAAAAGGAGATAGGAGGAAATGAAGGAGAAAAATGTGAGGAGTGGAGAGGAAAACTAAGAAAAAGAAGAATTAGAATAGTGGGAAGGAGTTGAAGGTGATAAAGAAAATAGGATTAGCAGGAGAAGAGAAGAGGAGAAGAAAGAAGAAGGAAGGATGGTAAGAAAAGGAACAGGGGGATGAAAAAGATGAAATAGAAAAAAGTAGAGGAATAAAAGGATTAGGATGCGGATGAAGGAGAAGGAGAAAAATAGTACTTAAGAATATGGAGAAGAAAGAATAATGGAAAAGGATGAATGTGTTCAAGTAGAGAGAAAGTGAAAAGACGAAGCAAAATGAAAGAAAATTAAGAAACAATGTAAGAAGGCACAAAAATTAAATTGACACCTAAAAGAAAAATGAAACTATTCTGTTCATGCTAACCTGATTCAGGAGCCACGCCCCTCTTAGGCTAGTTGCCATAAAGTATTCTTGTGGAATATATTTCTAGGAAATGTGTCCATTCAGAAGAAAACTGCATTTCTTTATATATATATATATATATATATATATATATATATATATATATATATATATATATATATATATATATATATATATATATATATATATATATATATATATATATATATATATATATATATATATATACACAAATGGGCTATAATAGAGTATTTTTATTGAAAAATTTGCTAGTGAGGCAAATTCAATATCTTTGATAAATTAATACAGCTGTCGCAACCCCGGAGGGGAGAAGCCGAAAGACTTGGCTGGAATGTCGTAAGCTTGATTATATAACTTTAATGGATAAAATCAAGACTCTTTATATATATATATATATATATATATATATATATATATATATATATATATATATATATATATTACATTTACCTTGGCTGTTTTCCCCAGTTTGGGGGGTAGCCGACATAAAAAATAAAGAAACAATAAGGGGACTGTTTTGCTCTATGGGCAATGACGAGGGAACTAGCAACCGTTCAGATGGCACTGCTGGAGTGCCACAGCCCACCCTCCCGGCTCTTCCACAACCTGTGTTGCTTCATAATGCCAACTCCCCTGCTTCCCCTACCACAGGCTACCTCTGTAAGATGCAGCCCCTTGGTAACAGCAGATGCCCATCAGAGCTGCATCACAATCGCTCGGCACTCATTCCTATTCCTAGCATACTCATTTGCTTCCCCCACATCCATCCTCATATTATTCAGGGCTCTCCTTACTCCATCCATCCTCCCAAACCTAGGCCTCCCTCTAGCATTTCTCCCATCAACTCTCGCATTCATCACCTTTTTCAGCAGTCTTTCATCATCCATCCTTTCCACATGGCCAAACCATCTCAGAACATTCATATCTACTGTGGCTGCAAATTCTCTCCTCACACCCGTTCTTGCTCTCACCACTTAATTCCTAACCCTACCCAGCCGAGATACACCAATCATACTCCTCAGGCATTTTATCTCAAACACATATATTTTCCGTTTCTCACTTACTTTCATACCCCCATAACTCTGATCCATACATCACAGTTGGCACAACCACTTTCTAATACAAAACATTCTTAACATTCATTTTCATCCCTCTATTC
>JAXCGZ010002288.1:45000-50000 GCA_037179515.1 Halocaridina rubra | reverse complement strand
TTCATGGAGCAGTTTATATCTACGAGGTCTTTTCTGGGAGTTATTCATCATTACAAAGCACTTTCTAGGGGTATATAACTTTATTAAGTCTTTTCTGAAGCCGATCATATCAACATATTGCTGTGAAAGTTAATTAAGTGTTATTGAAGAAAGTTTTGTGTATATTTATATCTGTCAGTCTATCTATCTATCAGTGTGTATATATATATATATATATATATATATATATATATATATATATATATATATATATATATATATATATATATATATATATATATATATATATATATATATATATATATATATATATATATATATATATATATATATATATATATATATATATATATATATATATATACATACATATGTATATATATATATATATATATATATATATATATATATATATATATATATATATTATATATATATATATATATATATATATATATACACATATATATATATATATATATATATATATATATATATATATATATATATATATATATATATATGTATGTGTGTGTGTGTGTGGCTTTGTGTGTGTATATTCACATACATAAACTCTCCCTCAATATCTTTCTGTTTTACTTAAATTCTACAGTACTTGTAGAGATTGGGAACTTATGAAAACTCTGTATAAAGTTACATAACCTCAGAAAAATGCCGTGTCATGATGAATAGTTCTCAGGTAAGACCTTGTAGACATATAATGCTCCATAGAATACATTGCATATTTTATAATCTGGAGTAATACCTTTTAATGATTCATTAATCCATAAAAAAATGCTCTATATCATAACTAGAAAAAAAATATTTAGCAAGGTGAACTACCCCATGCAACAGCCTTTAAATATTGCGTAGCTCAGTAAATATTTGTGAAGATACTTATGCTCTGTTTTACAGTGTAAAATAATACTTATGCTCTGTTTTACTGTGTAAAATAATATGACAAGAAAAGATTTTGTAATGATGAGTAACCCCATAAAACACTATGTAAAGCAATATACTATGTAAAAAAATGAATAACTTCTTGAAATAACTCCATAAAAACACTGAAAACTTTGAAAAGTTGAATAAAACCATAAAACTTTATTAGAGTATATTGACCCTGAGAACATCTTGTGAATATGAATGACTTCTTATGTCAATAAAAATATCAATAAAACATTGCTTGATATATTTTATTAGTAATTATATAAGGTATCATTAAGCCTCACAAGCTTCAATTTTCCCATCTTCATAAAATAACTTTCCCTTAAGTTGGCCTTTTCTGACAGTCTATGTGTATGTGTGTGTGTTTGTCTGTGTATGTGTTCTCTTTTTTTTATGAGTGTAACACCGGGACAGGCTAGAAATTTCCCACATCGGGCTCGGCCACCAAGAAAGACGTAGCGACGTAGAAAAAGTAAAAGCTTAAGGACAAAGCATAAATAAGAGAATGATAAAGCATAGGAAAAGGACAGGCTGAAAGAATAGACGAAGTAATGAAAATCCAGAGATGTGGCAAGATTAGGCCTTGAAATGAAGATAGACCTCCTGTTTGATGGAATATAGGTCATTAGCATTAGGAGAGACAGAAAGTGGAAGAGAGTTCCAGAGTCTGGAGGTGGAAAGGAAGAAGCAATCTCTGCACCGACCACCCTGCAAACTACAAATCTCCACACACTACCTGTAAGCTGAGGCAAGCGGCCTATTATTGAAGAAGGTTTTGTGTATATTTATATCTGTCAGTCTATCTATCTATCAGTGTGTATACATAAGTGTTCCTGGCCTTAGCAGCAGGGGAAGAATGCAACTTGCCAACTCATTAGAGCAACGATGGAAGTGGAAACGATAGAGTAGAAAAAGGGATGATACCTAGCGGCGGAGAGAAAGAGAGTCAAGATTAGGAGTAAAAGAAGGGTTCTTGATGAGTCTGATTGCCATAGATTCAACCCTATGAAGGAGATACGTATACGAAGTGTGGTGTAAATTGGCGTGGTTATCGTAAGATATTACTTATTGCATATGTTTTTGGTGTCTTCATTGATTTTGTTTGGTTTTATATCACCGAGTTTTGGGCAGTATAATCTGTATGCTTTGGATTAGAGTAGTGACCATGAGTGGTGTGGGGGTGGTATGGTTAAGAGAATGGGGGGAGTTGTGGTGAGGGAGTAGTGCATCAAGGCGTTGGCGGCAAGGGAGGCATAGGCAGAGGAAATAGTTGGAAATTGTGATGATTCTTTTCCGTTACTTTTCTGGTTTGTGCTGGGCTATTCAGTTACTAGGGTCGATTTTCTTGTTCATGGTGGACACTATTACTTAGTGCTCTGTATCTTTTATTTTTTGGACCAGTTTCTAGGGTGAGTTGTGAATTTTCTGTCTTATTTTTATATCACACAAAGAAACTCTCCAGTTATGCAAGCAATATTCTAAGCAGGGACGGATAAGATTTGTATAAATTTTAAGTAACTGAAAAGAGGACAAGCAAAGACGAAAATGAAACGGTACTCTCAATTCTCTAGAAGAAGATTTAGAAATTTGGATTATGTGACTCCCTCAAGACAAGATATAGGTAAAATCAGGAATTCTTATATTTACTACAGATACTTGTTTTTTAGATTCTCCAGACATGGATGGGTGGAACGGGTCATGGAGGACCCATAGGGCGGTCGCCAGCAGGCACAGGCTCCAACCCCACCACTGTGGTGCCCACCAACAGTAGTAACCTCCCCAGTAAACAGCTTAAACTCTCTTGCCTGGACAAGGCGCGATCAGTCGACAACGCAAATGCGAGGCCAGCGCGTTATCACTGTACTAACCAGGAGGCTACTACAGATATTAATTCCATTTTTGTTTTTTATTATTTTTTTTCTTAATATAGACCCCAAATGTGCCCATCATTTACGAGACGCATTTTTATTAAAGTTTTCATATGTATTGCTACAGATTTTACACGTATCCAATCCCTTATTTATATATATTTACATATTATTCCATTTTCTGACTACATGTTTATTGGTGAACGACTCGTTCATGGACTCGTATATCACCAGAAGGGATACAAGGAAAGCGTTATTAAAAGTTTTTTTTTTTTTTACTCCAGTTTGGAAGACAGTGACCGAAGTAGTGACGTCATGAAACTCCTGTGTTTGTGAAATTTGGAAAAAAAAATTATGTTAAATACATCAGTAAAAAAAAAAAACAGTGAAATATATAATAAGTGAAATTTGTTCTAGGCACGTAAATAATGTCTTAAATAAAGAAATAAGAAATTCAAATCAGAGCGATGAGCCATAAACACAAGAGAGGGAGATTTCATTGGTCCACCGAGAGCAGTACGCGACGGGGGTATTTTAAATTCACAGAAAACGGGACAATAAATAAATATTTTCGCTTATGTGATATAAATATTTCTGTGTGGAACAGCGTTATTTTAAGTACATGAATAAAACATGAAATAGCACACCTTTTCCTCTCCAACCACTGGAGGCACAGAATCACCAGAATGATGATGAAGAAGAAAGCGAAGATAGTCATGATGAGAAACGCGACGGCGACATTCAACATGTGTTCATTGTGGTCCAAGCGGTCGCGTTCGCTGAGCGTTCGGTTGTCGTCGTAGTCGTAGTCGTCATCCATCATCATCATGAACGAGGCCAGGATGAAGTTAGCCTAGTAGACAAATCGTCTGTTAGCCCTGCATTCCTGTATAATTATAAATAACGTAGTATTAGTGTTCTTAGTCTTTATTCATTTATATATCTATTTATTTATTGCTTTATTTTTATTTTTCCTGTTTATGTAATTATGTTTTTTTTAGATTTGATTTCATTTTATAGATATAGTTCCATATCATTTCCTATGATAATAATCGATTTCGTATTTATTTTATCAAGGCACATTTATATTATTTTCAATATCTGTGTATTTATTTTTGTACCCATCTCTCCATCTATCTGATTATCTATCTGTCTGTCTATCGCAAACTAGGCTGTCCATGATATAACATCTTGCCGAAGTTCTCCCTCAACGACATAAGTTCTCTCTCTCTCTCTCTCTCTCTCTCTCTCTCTCTCTCTCTCTCTCTCTCTCTCTCTCTCTCTCTCTCTCTCTCTCTCTCTCTCTCTCTCTCTCTCTCTCTCAGCAAATATCACTAAATCAATATTTGTTTAGCCAAGTTATGGGAGATGAAAGTATATTACATTATATTCCCAAGAGTAATTTCATTCACTCAGTCTGTCGTGGGCTCACACTGGAGAAAAAAAAACATACACTACCTTTCTGGTTACCTGGTTTGCAATTGTGGGTGGGCGGCATTGGCTCTCTCTCTCTCTCTCTCTCTCTCTCTCTCTCTCTCTCTCTCTCTCTCTCTGTATATATATATATATATATATATATATATATATATATATATATATATATATATATATATATATATATATATATATATATATATATATATATATACACACAAAGTCTGGCCGGGGACTTATGGCTCGTTGCCCATTCTGTCACTACACAGTGGGCTCGATTGCTTGTCTGTGAACTCCCGAGTTTAGTATTTTACCCTCTTGGCTACCGTAGTCCCCATATATATATATATATATATATATATATATATATATATATATATATATATATATATATATATATATATATATATATATATATATATATATATATATATATATATATATATATATATATATATATATATATATAGTGTGTGTGTGTGTGTGTGTGTGTGTTTATGTATATATATATATATATATATATATATATATATATATATATATATATATATATATATATATATATATATATATATATATATATATATATTCCTTAGTACATAGATAGATAGATAGATAGATGCCTTCATGCATGTACTTAAGAAAAATTAAAACGTCAAAGGAGTTACGATCATAAGGCTCTTTCCCATGAGCACAATAAAGTAAGCATACATTCTCACTTACGCACACACACAAACATACTGAGCCTTAGCG
>JAXCGZ010002288.1:30000-35000 GCA_037179515.1 Halocaridina rubra | reverse complement strand
CAATCTTAGTGATATATAAATCGGTTACTAAAACACCTAGAGAATGACGGTCGTTTTAGCCCTTCAAAAGTGGTAAATGCATCGGATGGTGTCGGCACTTAAAAAAAAAAAAAAAAAAAAAAAGGAAATAAAGTGCCAGGCAGCACTATGGCACTTTTAAAAACTAGATCAGCAGATGCCTGTATTTTTTTACAATACAAACGTGGTCAAAAAATAAAAATACGCCTGTGTGTGCGTATATACACACTACACACACACACACACGCACACACACACACACACACACACACACACACACACACACACACACACACACACACACACACACACACACACACACTCACACTATATATATATATATATATATATATATATATATATATATATATATATATATATATTAAATTGATAAATAGATATAAATCCTTTAGCTGCACCGATGAAGGCTCAGAAAAAAAGATAACCAAAAGGAAATGGTTCCATTTTTGGGAGAAAAATAAATAATTATACTACAGCAAATGTCACTGAAATAAGAAGAATTGGAAAAATTCACATCTGGTTGGGGGAGAGAGAGAGAGAGAGAGAGAGAGAGAGAGAGAGAGAGAGAGAGAGAGAGAGAGAGAGAGAACGAAAGTAGAAAGAGTTCTCACCTGGTAAAGAGAGAAAGAGAGTAGAAAGAGTTCTCACCTGGTAAAGAGAGAAAGAGAGTAGAAAGAGTTCTCACCTGGCAAAGAGAGAGAGAGACAGACAGACAGACAGACAGAGTAGGAAAAGTTCACACTTTGTAAAGAGTGAGAGAATTCACATCTGATAGAGAGTAGATACTCTACATCTACTGGAGAGGAGAGAGAGAGAGAGAGTGTGTTTCACTAGATTTGTTTGAGGAAAACGTTTATATTAAATGTTGAGCCGATGTAAATAACCAAAATAAAAGATGAGGCAGAGAAGGGTTTATTATAGCCTGAAAAAGTAAGTAGCGTAAATAGTAAGAAAACAAACCTACATATAAGAAGATGCACAATAAAATACAAGGCTGCGTGATATATATATATATATATATATATATATATATATATATATATATATATATATATATATATATATATATATATATATATATATACATGAGCCATGTTTTCACCTTATAAGGAGAGTGGCTGAGTGAAGGCAAAATAATTTAACTCTTTGGGAAGAGAAAATACAGAGGAGGGGATTTCCAGTCCCGTCTCTCCGCCCCATTTAGACGACTCTTACGACACACAGGTGAACACGGAGGAAGAATTCTAGCCCCCTCCCTCAGGTGATATATATATATATATATATATATATATATATATATATATATATATATATATATATATATATATATATATATATATACATATATATATATATATATATATATATATATATATATATATATATATATATATATATATATATATATATATACACACACACACACACAAATGAGCCATGTTTCGCCCTTATAAGGGGAGTGGCTGAGACAAGGCAAAATAATTTAACATTTTGGGAAGAGAAAATACAGAGGAGGGGATTGCCAATCCCGTCGCTCCGCCCCATTTAGTCGACTCTTACGACACACAGGTGAACACGGAGGAAGTATTTTAGCCCCCTCCCTCAGGGGTATATATATATATATATATATATATATATATATATATATATATATATATATATATATATATATATATATATATATATATATATATATATATATATATATATATATATATATATATATTCGAATCTAGCACATACACTCATATATATATATATATATATATATATATATATATATATATATATATATATATATATATATATATATATATATATATATATATATATATATATATATAGAAAGAGAGAGAGAGAGAAGATCTGAAAATTAGATAAAGTTCTATGACATTTCCCATCGCCGACACTATACCTCTTTTTTTTTTTTTTTTTTTTTTCAGTCACGTCTTTACCAATCTATCACCTCCACATCACACGTTTCACCGTATTTCTCTTCCGTCACTTCCCCCTCCCTTCTTCCACCATTTTCCTCTCCCCCTCTTTACCCCCCCTGACCCCCCTCCAAATGTTATTAAGGTAGAGGGTATTATTAAAGTCTGATATTTGATGTTTATTACCCAGTTCTGTTGTCACTTATGTGGACGTCTGGATTGGCTTAGGAGGGGGCAGGAGTCACAAATGGGGGTTGGAGAAGGTAGTTCTAGCACCCCTTCTTCTCCCTCACACCCCACACTCGCCTTCGTATCAGTTTTTTTTTTCTTCATATATAATAAGTTGTACTTGTACATGATACACCCCCCCCCCCCTCCTTGTGTCATTGGTGCAGGGCTTGGCTCCAGAGGTGTTTAAGAGCGCTTCTATGTGGCACCACATTGGGCTAATTCCCTAAACAAAGCCTATTATGTAGAGTTACGTCCATACTCCATATGACTAAATATTCACTGTAGGTATACATGTATGTATGTACCTATAGATATGTATAAATATTATGGATAGGTCAAAAGTTTATGTCTAACAATTTGTACTATCATTCTAACTCTGAGTATCTATATTTGTCTTTATAAATCTAGATCCAAAATTATATGTATGTCATTTTTCATTATTCTTTTGAATATTTTTTTTACATTTTTTCTACACCTTGGTGTACTGTGCTTTGTGTAAATATGATTCGTAGTTCATTTTCATATTTACTTCTTTTGCCCGATTTCTTAAACTGTGTAAACACAGGATACCATATTGTTAGTTAGCTAGACACACACAAATGGATTTCATAAACGCACCTGACGCGGTTCTGTGTATGATACGGGATCCTAGCCATACACAGATCCGTAACAGATGCGTTTATGAAATCCATTTGTGTGTGTCTAGCTAACTAATAATATGGTATCCTAGGTTTATAATGTTTAAGAAATCTGGCCTAGGATCCCGTACGTTATCCTAGCCATACACAGAACCGAGTCAGATGCGTTTATGCAATCCATTTGTGTGTCTAGCTATCTAACAATAGGGTATCCTAGGTTTACACTGTTTAAGAAATCGGGCCTTTATATCCTCAATTAAATGTCAACATAAGAAGACTTTATAAGAGTTTTTAGAGAAGCGGCAGAGAGAACAGGGCTGAGAATAAACAAGGAGAGAGCAAAAATAATGGGGATAAGTAGAAGAACGGAACTGGATGGAAATGTCAAAATAGATGGACTGAAAATCGAAGTGGTGGAGACCTTCAGCTACTTGGGGGGGGGGAGGGTTTGACCGCTGCACAAGAGGATAAAATGAAGGAGGAAATATATAGGTGAGTTGGGGCCTCTAGCAGATAGATGTCTGTTTACTTCAATGACACTCCTTAAGAGAAGAAGATTTGTATTGGAGCAGACAAATTTGAGGGGCTACAACACAATCGTTTGACCTATCCTAAAGTACGGCTGCAAATCTTGCACAATACTTAAAAAAACAAGAGAAAATGCTGAAGGTCTGAAAATAAGATATTAAGAGAAATAACAGGACCCGTGGACGATCTTGAAACGCAGGAATGGAGGAGACATAACTGAGAGTTGAGAGATCGGACAAAGCAGCTCCACATGAGTCAGGTTGTCAAAGGAAGACGAAACTATTGGGCAGGACATATCACAATAAGGGCTGAGGAGAGAATATCAAAAAAGGGGCCTTCTAGGCACATTTAGATAGACGCAGACCACTGGGTCGGCCAAGAAAAGATTGGAGGAGGATATCAGACGGGAGGGAGTGAACCCAGGAGACGGCATGATCCTATAGTACAGGACAGAAAAGCCTGGAATAACCTATCAAGAACGGTCATGAGTTAACTTGTACCTCCAAGTTCAACGGAGTAGAGTAGCAGTAGTAAATAAGACTTGGAAATGTTTTTGCCTCTGTGTCATGATAGTCTTTTAATCATTATACTGTATCGTAATTCGCATACTTAGTGATTTTATTTTTAAGAAATATATATTGTAATAACCAACAACGACGAAAACAAACCGTACGCAACAACACACGCGGCAGCTAATTCAGGTGTTACATTGGAAGAACTGCGAAAACAGTATTGGTGTTCGACGCGAGTGGGTGGAGAGTAGCTGGTGTAGGCGGTGGGAGAGAGAGAGAGATTTCCCACACAAGCGAGAGGAGAGAGAGAGAGAGAGAGAGAGAGAGAGAGAGATTTCCCACACAAGCTCATGTTCATAGAAAATAATTTGAGAATTTTAAAGTTGAAATTAACTTGATATTGTGCGACAACTATAGCCCCTAAACCAGCTATTGGATGATCAAACAGTTCCATTTAGTTCTACGGGTCCACCATGGCCCATCCACCCCCGGGTGGATATTTACTACGAACGAATTCAATTTGGTATTATTCCATAGGCCGAATAAATGGAAACTATTGGTGTCAGAAATGGCAACTGGCCTTACATTTTATAGCCAAAGCCAAACATTAGTCTACAAAGAGGCTACTGAGAAACAGCGATCCCATATAAACAAGAAAAATGCAACTGACAATGAAGAAAATAACGTAGTTCCTCCTACAACTTCCAGGAAAGTACATGATTGGCTGTTAATAAATGGCTTAGCTTCTCTGCAGAGTATGAATTTCCGCTAAAGATTGCCTCGTTGTGTATAATGATGTAATTATGACAAAAATTGTATCTGCTCTCTGCATAGAGAAAATCTTATTATCTGTAAACTTAACAGGTCCCAAGATATCGGGGAGTAAATATATAAGTTGCATCGGCAACTCCTGTGACCTTTGCAGTTTGACTGCTGGACATTTTTTACTGATCAATATACATATGAAATCTCACAGTAGTTCATGAAATATTGGGTTTCAAATATATATGTCACTTTGACAAATTCTGTGACCTGTACTGTGTGACCACTTGACCTGATTTTTTATGGTCATCCTCTTTTGGGTTGTTTTATAGGCACAAGAAACCTCACCTTTATCC
>JAXCGZ010002288.1:5000-25000 GCA_037179515.1 Halocaridina rubra | reverse complement strand
CATACATACATACATACATACATGCATACATACATACATACATACATACATACGCAAACACAATATCAGTGGCACTAAGTATCATATTTAAGGAGTCACTGGAGTCGGGGGAGATTCCAAGATGCTGGAAACAAGCAAATGTGATACCTATCTTCAAAAAGGGAAGGAGGGATACGGCTCTGAACTATAGACCAGTTTCCTTGACCAGCATAGTTTGCAAAGTTATGGAGAAACTACTAAGGAAACATATCTCTCTTCACTTGGAATCCTTCAACTTTTTGTCAGTGAGGCAACATGGCTTCAGAGAAGGTAGATCAACAGTGACAAACTTATTAGAATTTTATGATGAGGTAAGCCAAATCTTACAGGAAAGAGAGGGCTGGGCAGATTGCATATTCTTAGACTTCCAGAAAGCGTTTGACACTGTTCCACATGGGAGACTTATTAGGAAGCTGCAATCAATGGCAAGAATAGGTGGAAATGTTTTGGAATGGATAAAAACTTACTTAGAAGGAAGGGAACAGAGGGTTAGAGTAAGACACTCAGTGTCTGAATGGAGAAGAGTTAGTAGTGGAGTTCCACAGGGTTCAGTTTTAGGGCCATTTTTGTTCCTTGTATATGTAAATGACCTACCAGAGTCTGTAAATTCATTCATGAATATGTTTGCAGATGATGCAAAGATTGTGAAGAAAGTAAAAAACGAGAACAATGGTAGAGAACTTCAGGAGGATCTAAATAATCTGCATGAGTGGTCAGAAAAGTGGCTAATGAAATTCAATACTTCAAAATGTAAGGTAATGAGAATGGGTACAAGTGCAAGAAGGCCCAAGCTTGACTACTCGGTGGCTGGAGTACAACTTCAAGAGACAGAAAATGAGAGAGATCTAGGAGTAAACATACTGGCAGATTTGTCTCCAGAAATACATATAAATGGCATAGTAAGGGCAGCATATGCATTCTTATCAAATGTAAGGGTAGCCTTCAGGCACATGGACAAGGAAATGTTCAGAAATATTTAGGTAACCTATGTGAGGCCAAAACTCGAATATGCAGCCCCCTTTTGGAATCCGCACTTGAAAAAGCACATAGCTAAGCTTGAAAAAGTTCAAAGACATGCCACGAAACTGGTGCCAGAAATACGCAATCTCAGTTATGATGAGAGACTGAGGGAATTAGACTTACCATCACTCGAAGCTAGAAGAGTGAGGGGGGATATGGTGACAGTCTTTAAATTCCTTCATGGTTATGATAGAGTGGATAGGGATCGATATTTTGATATGGCTGGGTCTAGAACTAGAGGTCATAGTTTGAAGCTTCGTAAGAAAACTTCCTTGCAGGATGTAAGGAAATACTTTTTCAGTGTAAGAGTAGTTGATAATCGGAATTGGCTAAGCGAGGAGGTAGTTAATGCTATCTCAATCCATAGTTTTAAGGACAGGTATGATAAGTATCACTAAGTATAAAATGGGACCGATGAGGAGACGGGAAGATACGAGCTTTGGGTTCTTTCCCGTAAACACAATTAGGTAATGACATACATGCAGTCAGAAAGAATGCGTTCATTTCCTCGCACAGCAGTGAAATGTGAAGTTTTCTAATTCTTTGAGACCTTCATTGGTTTAGTTGGTAGCGCCTTGACACACTAATAATGTGTCTCAGATTCCAATCCCGGCCAGGGCCAAAATAAGTTTCATGTTTTCACAACCTGAGTCACTTAAGTACTGTGGCAAAGCTCTACCAACTATATCAGTGCAGGTCTAAAAGAAGAAGCAAACCTCAAAGCTAACTGCTATGTTAGGAAATGAACGCATTCTCTCTGAATGCTTTTTGTTCATATTACAGCTTCATCCCAGCCTCACTCGTGGTTTCTTTTTCGCATTGAATTCATATCTCATGCTATATAATCATCAATAATAATCAAATAAATACAATAACATGTGTGAAAACATGAAATATATTTTGCCTTTGGCCGGAATTCGAATCTGAGACACAAAATTAATGTGCCAAAGCGCTACCAACTACACAACTGAATATCTAAAAGAAAAAGTAAACTTCACATCTAACTGCTTAGCTAGGATATGAGAACACATTCTTTCTAAATTATTTTTGTTCATGTTACAGCTTCTTCCCAACCTCACTCATGGCTTCGTTTTCCCATTTAATTCAAATTCCATGCTATATAGGTTTCAATAATAATCAAATAAACACATTAACATATGTGAAAACATGAAAAATATTTTGCCTCTGGCCAGGATTCAAACCTAAGACACATAATTAGGGTGTCAAGGTGCCACTAACTACACCTCTGAAGGTCTTAAAGGAGAAAGAAACCTCACAGCCAACCGCTATGCAGTACTGTGAATAAAAAGCATTCAGGAAGAATGCATTTTTTTCTTAGCATAGCAGTTAGATGTGAGGTTTGCTTCTTCTTTTAGACCTTCAGTGGTGTAGTTGGTAGTGCCTTGGCACATTTATTATGTTTCTCAAGCTCGAAACTCAACCAGGGGCAAAACATAATTCATGTTTTTACATTCACATGTTAATGTGTTTATTTGATTATATATATATATATATATATATATATATATATATATATATATATATATATATATATATATATATATATATATATATATATATATATATATATATACACCGGATAAGTCTCGTTCTTTGGTAATTGTAGGGGATTCACTATGCAGATATGTAGACAGGAAACTCAGGCATAGAGTTAGAGGAAAATATTTTTTCCCTGGAGCAGGTATGTAGAAGGTGGGTGAGTCAATAAATAGCTGGATTGAGAAAAAAGATGTTGTTTGTTTGATAGCTGGGGGAAATGACGTGCAGGATGGTAGAAGTGAAGAGCTGATTAGGTTGTATAGACAAGCCCTGGATAAGATTAGGAAAAGGGGTGCAGTTCCTGTGATGTGTGGTATTCTCCCTAGGCTTAGCCAAAGTTCAGAGTGGTGGTCTCGAGCTATAGGAGTAAATGCTAGGATGAAAGTCTTCTGTCGGGAGAATAATATAGGTTTTATAGACGGGTGGGATCACTTCACTAGTCGTAAGCATATGTATGCAAGGGATGGAGTGCATCTTTCTAATTCAGGTGTCTCGGTATTGGCTGGTATGATAGACAGAGAGGTAGGGGGGTTTTGTTAGACACAAATAATGAAATGATTAATACTTGTGCAGAGAAATTAGTCAGTAAGGGTTCAGTAAATAGTGGGTCAAATAACTGGGAGTCTAAGGATAAGAACCATTTGTTACATAGAACAAATATTAACAAAAAGAATAGCCACAAGAAGGGTGAAGCTAGAGAAAGTTTAAAAGTATATTATACAAATAGCCGTAGTTTAGGTAACAAGATAGAAGAACTGAGAGCCATAGTATGTAGTGAGAGACCGGATATAATATGCATTAGTGAAAGTTGGATTAAATTAGAAAGCAAACACCTTAAAGCTGAGTACATAATTACAGGATATAAACTTTATAATGCTGATCGTAGTGCAGATAAAAGAGGGGGAGGGGTAATTATGTATATTAAAGATAGCCTCAGAAGCTGCATTGAGTCTGGAATTAAGACAAATCTAAATTCAGAAACCTTATGGGTTGAAATTAAAAATAATATAGAAAGTCTAGTTGTAGGAGTAGTCTACAGACCACCTGATCTAGATAATATAGAGTCGCAAGTTATATACGATGAAATTTCTAAAGTGAGCAGGTCAAATAGAGTTTGCATTGTAGGCGATTTTAATTTTAGACATATTAACTGGGAAACCATAACAGGTGATAGTAGCTCTAAGGAGTTTTTGGAAGTAGTAGAAGACAATTTCCTTTCTCAGCATGTACATGAAGCAACACGGGGGGTGAATACACTAGATTTAGTTCTTAGTAATAGAGAGAATATGGTTACAAATTTAGAAGTTGGTGAAAAATTGGGCAACAGTGACCATGATTCCATTAGATTTAACATAATTTTCAAGGAAACTATAAAGGAAAATAAGAATATTGTTCCAAACTTTAGAGCAGGAGATTTTGAGGGCTTAAAAACTAAATTATCTAATGAGGTATGGGAAGGGATTTCTGGGGTACAGATGTGGGTAGTTAATCCAGCAGGTCAGGTCGCAGGTAGCGGATTACCCCGAAATTTGGGTACCACATGCCAAGGATTATCACAAGATAAGATCAATACATTAAATTCTCTCACAGGAAAGAACAGCAGCCCGTCAGTTAATATAAATTTGGATGAGGAATATAACAATTTTGTCATGACTCTTAAGAATAGTCAGAGAGACTATATTCCCATGAAACATTGCAGATCAAGAAAAAATGACCCTAAATGGATGAACAATAGAATAAAGAATCTTATAGGTATTAAAAGAGGAATATACAGGAAACTAAAAAGAGGTGAAGAGCAGGTGAGGCAGCAATATATACAGTTAAACAGGGAAGTTAAAAAGATAGTTAGAGAGTCGAAAAGAAAATACGAAGTTCGAATAGCAGGAGAAGCTAAAGAAAATCCTAAAGGGTTTTATCAACATTATCAAACAAAATTTAAGGAAAAAGTCGGACCAATTGAAGTAGCCAATGGCCATATCACAGATGACGATAAAGTGATGTGTACATGTTTAAATGATTATTTCTTATCTGTATTTACAAATGAAAACTTGGAAAATATTCCGGAAGTAGAATCCATTTACAGAGACAGTCCCGATAATATACTTAGTTCAATAAATATTACGAGAGAGGAGGTAATAAAAGAAATAGATAAATTAAAGGCTCATAAATCTCCGGGACCTGATGGAATATATGCTAGAATATTAAAGGAATGCAAGGAAGAGCTTAGTTGTCCTCTAACTGCATTATTTAATAATTCAATAAAATTAGGATCGGTACCCATGGAGTGGAAATTGGCAGATGTGGTACCAATATTTAAAAAAGGAGAACGTGTTAAAAAGAATAATTATAGGCCGGTAAGTTTAACGTCAACAGTGGGTAAGATTCTAGAATCCATAATTGCAAATAAAATAAGGGCACATCTAGAATTACACAGACTGATAAAACTTTCACAACACGGGTTTCTTAAGGGTTTTTCGTGCCTTACAAACTTACTGTCTTTTTATTCAGAAGTTTACGAGGCAGTAGATTGTGGCAAAGAATATGATACAATATATCTAGATTTTAGCAAAGCTTTTGATAGAGTTCCTCACAAAAGATTAGTTAAAAAGCTGGAAGCTCATGGTATAGGAGGAGCTGTGCTCAGATGGATCAAACAATGGTTAAAAGACAGAAAACAGAGGGTTTGCATAAATGGAGAGAAATCAGAGTGGGGCTCGGTTACAAGCGGGGTACCACAAGGCTCGGTACTGGGTCCTCTATTATTCATCGTATATCTAAATGATCTGGATTCGGATATCAGTAGTAACCTAAGTAAATTCGCAGACGACACTAAAATAGAACATACATAAGAACATAAGAACATAAGAATAGAGGACACTGCAACATGCCTACTGGCACACGCGAGGCAGCTCCATTTTTGAATTGTATTTTCAGCATGTCTAACCTATTCTATTCTACTCTACTTATTTATTCTGTTTTTCTTTTTATGATTTTTCTAATAAGCACTAACCTATTCATACCCACCCTACCTCTGTCATATGTCTATCTAATCTACATTTGAAGGTGTCTAAGGTATTGGCATTTACTATCATACTAGGAAGCTTGTTCCATGCATCAGCTACTCTATTACCAAACCAATTTTTACCAATTTCCCTTCTGATCCTAAATTTATCAAGCTTAAATCCATTATTACGAGTTCTGGTTTGATCATGAATTTTTAAAACTTTATTAATATCTCCCTTGTTAATCCCTTTAAACCATTTATACACTTCAATCATATCCCCCCTAACTCTTCGCCTCTCTAGAGAATGTAGATTAAGTTTTTTTAATCTGTCCTCATATGGTAGATTTCTGATATTGTGTATCATCTTGGTCATTCTTCGTTGCACTCTCTCCAAGGATTCAATTTCCATTCTATAATAGGGTGACCAGAATTGCACAGCATAATCTAAATGGGGCCTAACTAATGCAAGATAGAGCTGCAAAATAACTTTTTCCGTCCTATTGCTGACGCTTCTTGAGATAAATCCTAAAATTCTGTTTGCTTTATTTCTGACTGCTGTGCATTGCTCTCTTGGCTTAAGACTACTACTCACAAGAACTCCCAAATCCCTTTCACACTGAGAACTCATGATTTCATGGTTATTTAGCTTATAACTAGTATTGTCTTTTATAGTACCCATTTTAACTACTTTACATTTTTCAACATTAAATTCCATTTGCCATTTGTCCGACCATTCAGATAATCTATTTAGATCTTCCTGTAAAGCATGAATGTCTTCTTTTCCATTTATAGTTCTACCTATTTTAGTGTCGTCTGCGAATTTACTTAGGTTACTACTGATATCCGAATCCAGATCATTTAGATATACGATGAATAATAGAGGACCCAGTACCGAGCCTTGTGGTACCCCGCTTGTAACCGAGCCCCACTCTGATTTCTCTCCATTTATGCAAACCCTCTGTTTTCTGTTTTTTAACCATTGTTTGATCCATCTGAGCACAGCTCCTCCTATACCATGAGCTTCCAGCTTTTTAACTAATCTTTTGTGAGGAACTCTATCAAAAGCTTTGCTAAAATCTAGATATATTGTATCATATTCTTTGCCACAATCTACTGCCTCGTAAACTTCTGAATAAAAAGACAGTAAGTTTGTAAGGCACGAAAAACCCTTAAGAAACCCGTGTTGTGAAAGTTTTATCAGTCTGTGTAATTCTAGATGTGCCCTTATTTTATTTGCAATTATGGATTCTAGAATCTTACCCACTGTTGACGTTAAACTTACCGGCCTATAAATATTCTTTTTAACACGTTCTCCTTTTTTAAATATTGGTACCACATCTGCCAATTTCCACTCCATGGGTACCGATCCTAATTTTATTGAATTATTAAATAATGCAGTTAGAGGACAACTAAGCTCTTCCTTGCATTCCTTTAATATTCTAGCATATATTCCATCAGGTCCCGGAGATTTATGAGCCTTTAATTTATCTATTTCTTTTATTACCTCCTCTCTCGTAATATTTATTGAACTAAGTATATTATCGGGACTGTCTCTGTAAATGGATTCTACTTCCGGAATATTTTCCAAGTTTTCATTTGTAAATACAGATAAGAAATAATCATTTAAACATGTACACATCACTTCATCGTCATCTGTGATATGGCCATTGGCTACTTCAATTGGTCCGACTTTTTCCTTAAATTTTGTTTGATAATGTTGATAAAACCCTTTAGGATTTTCTTTAGCTTCTCCTGCTATTCGAACTTCGTATTTTCTTTTCGACTCTCTAACTATCTTTTTAACTTCCCTGTTTAACTGTATATATTGCTGCCTCACCTGCTCTTCACCTCTTTTTAGTTTCCTGTATATTCCTCTTTTAATACCTATAAGATTCTTTATTCTATTGTTCATCCATTTAGGGTCATTTTTTCTTGATCTGCAATGTTTCATGGGAATATAGTCTCTCTGACTATTCTTAAGAGTCATGACAAAATTGTTATATTCCTCATCCAAATTTATATTAACTGACGGGCTGCTGTTCTTTCCTGTGAGAGAATTTAATGTATTGATCTTATCTTGTGATAATCCTTGGCATGTGGTACCCAAATTTCGGGGTAATCCGCTACCTGCGACCTGACCTGCTGGATTAACTACCCACATCTGTACCCCAGAAATCCCTTCCCATACCTCATTAGATAATTTAGTTTTTAAGCCCTCAAAATCTCCTGCTCTAAAGTTTGGAACAATATTCTTATTTTCCTTTATAGTTTCCTTGAAAATTATGTTAAATCTAATGGAATCATGGTCACTGTTGCCCAATTTTTCACCAACTTCTAAATTTGTAACCATATTCTCTCTATTACTAAGAACTAAATCTAGTGTATTCACCCCCCGTGTTGCTTCATGTACATGTTGAGAAAGGAAATTGTCTTCTACTACTTCCAAAAACTCCTTAGAGCTACTATCACCTGTTATGGTTTCCCAGTTAATATGTCTAAAATTAAAATCGGTAGAACTATAAATGGAAAAGAAGACATTCATGCTTTACAGGAAGATCTAAATAGATTATCTGAATGGTCGGACAAATGGCAAATGGAATTTAATGTTGAAAAATGTAAAGTAGTTAAAATGGGTACTATAAAAGACAATACTAGTTATAAGCTAAATAACCATGAAATCATGAGTTCTCAGTGTGAAAGGGATTTGGGAGTTCTTGTGAGTAGTAGTCTTAAGCCAAGAGAGCAATGCACAGCAGTCAGAAATAAAGCAAACAGAATTTTAGGATTTATCTCAAGAAGCGTCAGCAATAGGACGGAAAAAGTTATTTTGCAGCTCTATCTTGCATTAGTTAGGCCCCATTTAGATTATGCTGTGCAATTCTGGTCACCCTATTATAGAATGGAAATTGAATCCTTGGAGAGAGTGCAACGAAGAATGACCAAGATGATACACAATATCAGAAATCTACCATATGAGGACAGATTAAAAAAACTTAATCTACATTCTCTAGAGAGGCGAAGAGTTAGGGGGGATATGATTGAAGTGTATAAATGGTTTAAAGGGATTAACAAGGGAGATATTAATAAAGTTTTAAAAATTCATGATCAAACCAGAACTCGTAATAATGGATTTAAGCTTGATAAATTTAGGTTCAGAAGGGAAATTGGTAAAAATTGGTTTGGTAATAGAGTAGCTGATGCTTGGAACAAGCTTCCTAGTAGGATAGTAAATGCCAATACCTTAGACACCTTCAAATGTAGATTAGATAGACATATGACAGAGGTAGGGTGGGTATGAATAGGTTAGTGCTTATTAGAAAAATCATAAAAAGAAAAACAGAATAAATAAGTAGAGTAGAATAGAATAGGTTAGACATGCTGAAAATACAATTCAAAAATGGAGCTGCCTCGTGTGTGCCAGTAGGCATGTTGCAGTGTCCTCTATTCTTATGTTCTTATGTTCTTATGTATACATACATACAGCTTTCGCCTTTCTTAGAAACCAGTTTTCAAGGCTCATAGCTTCGACCTATTGACACACACATATTCACAAACGCACATCCACAACACACTCACCACAGATATCCCCCCATTCTCTCTCTCTCTCCTCTTACTTAATTAACCCATACCCCCATTAGTCCAATTAAGGGGCTAATCCAGCCAAACCAATTAAAGTCGATCTATCAATTTTGTCATTAGGGAAGAATTATTTATTTAACTTTTCTCATTGTTAATTATTTTTCCTTTACCGTCCATTTTGAGGATTGTGATTGGTTTTGGTTCAAAGGTTTTATGGATTCACTGTTTCGTACTACCCTCTCGAAGATTAGTATTGGTTTTGGCTTAAGATTATATTGCTGGATGCTCTTCCTGGCTCAAACCCTCCCTATTTATTCGGTTTGGAACCTACTCCGATATGAACAGGCTTGGTCCCATATTGAATGATTTTTTTTTTTTTATCAGTGGCTGACCAAACCCACACACGTAATTACTATGCCAGCTAATAATAATAATAATAATAATAATAATAATAATAATAATAATAGATAATAATAATAATAATAATAATAATAATAATAATAATAATAATAATAATAATAATAATAATAATAATAATAATAATAATAGATATAACGTTATCTGCGCTGTATTTCCTTTATAAGTAGATAATCCCTTATATGTATTTCTGGTGTAATTGGATACTGCCTTCTTCCTCTTCTTCTTCTTCTTCCTTTTTCTTTTTCCGTTTTTTTGCTTCTTCTTCTTCTTCTTCTTCTTCTTCTTCTTCTTCTTCTTCTTCTTCTTCTTCTTCTTCTTGTGTGAAAGTAATCCTAACTTATCTTTGCACTTGATTGGATTAAAGATATCTTGTAAAAATAATGATCATAATCATATAATCTTTTTGGAGGTGGGGGAGGGGGGGAGATAAATATCGAAATCTTTTAGTTAATGATTGCTTTAGGTCGAGTAATGGCTCTTTGGCCGTCGGGTTTTGTGTTTGCCTTGTAGTGTCATTTTTAGTTGTTTGTGTAGTAGTTTACTGACCACATCTTACAGTACTTATGACGTCAGAATACAATACTGATAGCATATACATTACACTGCATATTAAAAATATATCATAGAACTATCTGCAGTTCAAAATAATCATTACCAACAAAATATATGTCTATGCATGCAATCACACACACACACACACACACACACACACACACACACACACACACACACACACACACACACTTCAAAATGTAAGGTAATGAGAATGGGTACAAGTGCAAGAAGGCCCAAGCTTGACTACTCGGTGGCTGGAGTACAACTTCAAGAGACAGAAAATGAGAGAGATCTAGGAGTAAACATATTGGCAGATTTGTCTCCAGAAATACATATAAATGGCATAGTAAGGGCAGCATATGCATTCTTATCAAATGTAAGGGTAGCCTTCAGGCACATGGACAAGGAAATGTTCAGAAATATTTATGTAACCTATGTGAGGCCCAAACTCGAATATGCAGCCCCCTTTTGGAATCCGCACTTGAAAAAGCACATAGCTAAGCTTGAAAAAGTTCAAAGACATGCCACGAAACTGGTGCCAGAAATACGCAATCTCAGTTATGATGAGAGGCTGAGGGAATTAGACTTACCATCACTCGAAGCTAGAAGAGTGAGGGGGGATATGGTGAAAGTCTTTAAATTCCTTCATGGTTATGATAGAGTGGATAGGGATCGATATTTTGATATGGCTGGCTCTAGAACTAGAGGTCATAGTTTGAAGCTTGGTAAGAAAACTTGTTTGCAGGATGTAAGGAAATACTTTTTCAGTGTAAGAGTAGTTGATAATTGGAATTGGCTAAGCGAGGAGGTAGTTAATGGTATCTCAATCCATAGTTTTAAGGGCAGGTATGATAAGTATCACTAAGTCTAAAATGGAACCGATGAGGAGACGGGAAGATACGAGCTTTGGGCTCTTTCCCGTAAACACAATTAGGTAATCACACACACACTATATATATATATATATATATATATATATATATATATATATATATATATATATATATATATATATATATATATATATATATATATGATCTCAATGGTAAAGTTAGGAAAAATGTCCTCGAGAGAATTGTATTGATATCTCTGCCTAGGGTGTTGGGTGAGAATACATTCCTTCACTACGTGTCTTCACAGCACCACAGCTACATAGTCGCTCCTCAAGTGGAAGACGACCACGACCGCGCCTGAATCAACGACCTGTCTCCACCACTAGGAATCTCATGGACTCTAACCTCTGAAACTCATTAAAAAAAAAAATTGAGTATAAATTTCGTTTTTTGTCAAGCTAGGGTTAATACTTTTATACACAATACAATTCGATGCAGTTGACCCTTCTATAGATTTTCGGACTTTGCCCATCAGTACAAATAGGAAGGCACTACGTCTTGTATTAGACCTAGTACTTATTTCCCCGTGGATGCGTTGGCACTACTCACTGTCTTTTTAGCAAGAGAAAGTGGATCATCATCGCTATTACATCTATATTACAAAGATGGAATTCCCATACAGAAAACACATTTCATAGAGAGATGGCATTTCATACTAGTAATTCTGTTATTTATATAAAGCTAGCATTGTATATACGTCAGAAGACCTTTCCCATTTTCAGATGATATAGCGATATGCAAGTGGCACATTTCCTGATTAAATTAGCATCATCTTATACAGCTCCTTTTCTCATACACAGCTGGTACAGGAAATGATCCTCTGCGTAGATATAACATGTCTGTCCATACAAAGATGGTATTGACCATACATACAGCATATTCTAAGATTTGATTGCAAATTCCATATTCAGATGACATACACATAAAGATTGTATACTTCTTGTACAATGGCTTATGCCTACAGTCTATGGAGTTGTAATTCCTCACTTTAAGATACTTCCTCTATGTATAGGTTGGATTCTGTTTACAATAATGGAATGCCCGTGTAATGATGGTATATATATATATATATATATATATATATATATATATATATATATATATATATATATATATATATATATATATATATATATATATATATATATATATATATATATATATATTAATAACACTGAACTGTTAACTAACAATCTAAAATGGTAGGAAAATCCCATTAAGTAAAACAACGACAATATATATATATATATATATATATATATATATATATATATATATATATATATATATATATATATATATATATATATATATATATATATATATATATATATATATATATATATATATATTAATAACACTGAACTGTTAACTAACAATCTAAAATGGTAGGAAAATCCCATTAAGTAAAACAACGACTATATATATATATATATATATATATATATATATATATATATATATATATATATATATATATATATATATATATATATATATATATATATATATATATATATATATATACATATATATATATATATATATATATATATATATATATATATATATATATATATATATATATATATATTCATTGTTTTATATAATGGGCTTTTCCTAATATATATATATATATATATATATATATATATATATATATATATATATATATATATATATATATATTCATTGTTTTATATAATGGGCTTTTCCTACCATATATATATATATATATATATATATATATATATATATATATATATATATATATATATATATATATATATATATATATATATATATATATATATATATATATATATATATAATATATATATATATATATATATATATATATATATATATATATATATATATATATATATACATATATATATATATATATATATATATATATATATATATATATATATATATATATATGTGTGTGTGTGTGTGTGTGTGTGATTACCTGATTGTGATTACCTAATTGTGTTTACGGGAAAGAGCCCAAAGCTCGTATCTTCCCGTCTCCTCATCGGTTCCATTTTATACTTAGTGATACTTATCATACCTGTCCTTAAAACTATGGATTGAGATAGCATTAACTACCTCCTCGCTTAGCCAATTCCAATTATCAACTACTCTTACACTGAAAAAGTATTTCCTTACATCCTGCAAAGAAGTTTTCTTACCAAGCTTCAAACTATGACCTCTAGTTCTAGACCCAGCCATATCAAAATATCGATCCCTATCCACTCTATCATAACCATGAAGGAATTTAAAGACTGTCACCATATCCCCCCTCACTCTTCTAGCTTCCAGTGATGGTAAGTCTAATTCCCTCAGCCTCTCATCATAACTGAGATTGCGTATTTCTGGCACCAGTTTCGTGGCATGTCTTTGAACTTTTTCAAGCATAGCTATGTGCTTTTTCAAGTGCGGATTCCAAAAGGGGGCTGCATATTCGAGTTTTGGCCTCACATAGGTTACATAAATATTTCTGAACATTTCCTTGTCCATGTGCCTGAAGGCTACCCTTACATTTGATAAGAATGCATATGCTGCCCTTACTATGCCATTTATATGTATTTCTGGAGACAAATCTGCCAGTATGTTTACTCCTAGATCTCTCTCATTTTCTGTCTCTTGAAGTTGTACTCCAGCCACCGAGTAGTCAAGCTTGGGCCTTCTTGCACTTGTACCCATTCTCATTACCTTACATTTTGAAGTATTGAATTTCATTAGCCACTTTTCTGACCACTCATGCAGATTATTTAGATCCTCCTGAAGTTCTCTACCATTGTTCTCGCTTTTTACTTTCTTCACAATCTTTGCATCATCTGCAAACATATTGATGAATGAATTTACAGACTCTGGTAGGTCATTTACATATACAAGGAACAAAAGTGGCCCTAAAACTGAACCCTGTGGAACTCCACTACTAACTCTTCTCCATTCAGACACTGAGTGTCTTACTCTAACCCTCTGTTCCCTTCCTTCTAAGTAAGTTTTTATCCATTCCAAAACATTTCCACCTATTCTAGCCATTGATTGCAGCTTCCTAATAAGTCTCCCATGTGGAACAGTGTCAAACGCTTTCTGGAAGTCTAGGAATATACAATCTACCCAGCCCTCTCTTTCCTGTAAGATTTGGCTTACCTCATCATAAATGTGTGTGTGTGTGTGTTTACAGATGGTACTATAACTTCTTATTATAAAGGATAGTTTTTATCAATGCAATGCTTTAACCTATTTTTAAATTTAGGGTTTTCTTGAAAAATGGATGTGTTACATTGGCATTCTACTAGATTTTCGTAGAGGACAGTGCCTCTGGACAGTGTCATTTTCATATAAAGCTGTTATTTTTTCATGGCATTCATGTTAATTTCATTTGGCAGTGTCTCCAGACAGTGCCAATTTCATATAGATTTTTTTTTTATTATCCATTATATTTAATTTTATGTGGCATGGCGAGCCTAGGGAGAGTTAATTTCAAATAGTACTTTATTGGCATCAGTCATTGTTAATACTCTGTGGCACATATCGTCTAAACAGTTCCAGTTTATAAGAATTTTTTCATTGGCGTTTATCGTTTGTTTATTCCATATGGTGCAGTGCCACCAGGCAGTGACATTTTATATTAGGTTTGATTTTATTGCCTCTTGACTACGTTGATTTCAATTATCACAGTGCCTTCCAACTCTTATTTACATATTGAAATATTTTTTTTTGTATTTGCCTCTACTTATTAGTTTCATATGGCACTTTACCACCAAATAGTGCCATTAGTAAAATGCCATACCCTCTCAAACATGAGCACTTTTTTTTTGCTAGAGACAGCTTGGGCATCTTGCTTAGATATTAATATTTGTGTACTTTGAGCAAATAGTTTTCCAAATGTTTGTTTAGCACAGACAAGGGTAAAAGCTAAACCGGCAGTTTCCTGACTGGGACTGAGACAGAAATCTCTCTCTCTCTCTCTCTCTCTCTCTCTCTCTCTCTCTCTCTCTCTCTCTCTCTCTCTCTCTCTCTCTCTCTCTCTCTCTCTCTCTCTCTCTCTCTCTCTCTCTCTCTCTCTCTTCTCTTCTCTTCTCTTCTCTTCTCTTCTCTCTCTCAAAGCTAGAATACTCATCCATGCTCAATTTAACTTGGATATAAAATCCAATTACAATAGTACCAAGTACTATACAAGTGAAGGTAAAATAGAAAATCTCTTTATCTCATCTATTTATTTATCACAGTAGAAATTCCTCTATAAAAAAGTACTTCACAAACATTTTTTTAAATTATTTCACTAATTACATAAATGAGTAGGTGAAAAGTACAAAAGTGAAACAGGAGTGCCAACCCAAGAAATATGGCACTACGTTACGCTTTTCACTGTACAATTTATGGCACATAAGAGGGCCAGATCGGAGAGGCACTCTCATTCAGAATCATCATTGTTCCAATGTCTATTCCACTGAAATATCATTCTAATTTTTTCAGTAAAATTAATTTAATTTGTGTATTTTTATTTAAAAACGCTTTCGATAATGCTCGGAATATTTCGTCTGTTTCACTTAATTCATTATTCTTTTTAGAACTCGCTTTTCATTATTTTTTTTTATTTCGTTCTTAGCTTATTTATGACTAATCATATTCTTGTGTTTATCTAGCCTGCCTCCTTTTCCTGAGTCATAGTTCTAATTGGTGCATAGGTGAGTCTATACTTTGAGGCAAAGAGCCTATTGTCTGGCCGTTCTTCTTGTAGATGGCGCTTTCTTTGATATTACAATTATAATTTCTTATTCTTGTCCTGTCTCTTCTCGCTCTCTTTTAAATTAGTTTTATTATGACCTTCCTTTCTACTTTTCTAATACCTGTTCATTAGGCTGTTTTTATTATTTCCTTTTTGTTTCCATCTCTCGCCCACTATGTTTTCTCTCCCTTTTGTTCCATTGGAGTTCATAAGAATTTTCCCCATAGTCTACCTCTTTCCTCACTATCCATAATCCCACTCATGCGTTTCCAGATTTCCCTTTCTCTTTTTCAGTGTTTCAGCTCTTAGTCCCTTTCCTGGCGCAATTTTTGTTCCATGATCTTTGTTTGTGTTCAAAGGGACCGATTTGGCCATCAAAGGAGGGAGAGAATTTCGCTCTTGCCTGTCAACCGTATTCTGGAAGCCTTCAATATGTCGGTTTTATCTTCTGAAGTTGGCAGTCTGGAAGCCATAACGTTTTGGTATGTCTCTTCTTTTACCATTTTATTTATCCTCTTTGATATTTACGTATATTAGCGATTTCTGGTTAACATTTTTGCATATATATATATATATATATATATATATATATATATATATATATATATATATATATATATATATATATATATATATATATATATATATATATATATATATATATATATATATATATTGATTCTGTAGTTGGTAATACTTTATGTATATACAGAGAGAGAGATTGTTCAAGGCTGTCAAGTATGTTATAAGATGTTGAATAAGGTGTCTTTTGTGATATTTTCAACAGTTCTTAATACTAGAATATTTTCAAATTATATTAGAAATATTAATGGGAGAAAATAGACATTCTGAAATCTACAGGGCTTAGTGTCCTTTAAAATAACACAAATACCATTGAATAGTAAAAAGACAAATTTCATACAGTTCTCACATTACTTTTCTAAACCATTTTGCAGTATTTTTGTATTTATCTTTTCTTCCAAAACCAAAATCTTAGATTTTTCCTAAAAACACAAACATATTTTACAGATTTTTTTCTTATATGTATATTACTATAACTCACACATAACAATGGGGGAAAATTCTCTTACACAGTATAAATCACAAATAATATACAATAAAAGTTAATTTTGGATATAAGTATATAGGCTTATCCTGTCCTCTTATTTTAGACAGCTATTATTTTATATTATTTCAACAACACAGAAAAATGCCCATTGGTTCTTTAGCAATTGCAAATTGAAGTTTAGAATAAACCTCCATGTTATATCCAATATTCTTTTTAGCTTTTCAAATGGACAGTACCACAGGATACTGCAAATTCAAACAAAAATTATCCTCCTTTCCATGTATATCTATGTACAAAGACAAATATGTACAAGAGAAAAATAATTAGGAGGAGTTATATTTTGCCAAGCATGAATATGCCACGCACACACGCACACACAGAGCTGGCAGTGAAATTGTCACCATCAAGTCATCTGCATCTTGAGTTTAAAAAAAAATCTTGATTTCTACATTACTGGGGCACATTTTTAATCCATAAACGAAAAAAATCAATGTAGTCTTTTAACCGTAAAAGTTTTCCTGAGTCAGCTTAGTCAGCACAGTGAATGTACTGCATGTGACTCAACCCTGCATCATTTCTTTATATGAACATGAATCAGTGCTACATCCTGATCTTCCTTCTTGTACACTGTTCTGTCTTGACATTGTGAACTGTGCCAACGTCGAATATGTCATTATTTAACCAAAGTCGTGCTATATGTCTCCACTATAAACAGTTGTACTTATATCAGATGGACCTTCCCAATGAATATAAAAAATGCTGTTTCTATAAGGTTTGATGGAAGCAAGAATGCTTCAGGTACATCCACAAGAAACAATATCAAAGCAGGTCTGCAGATCTGTAAGGAGTACTGTACAGTCTATTTTCCAAATCAATATAGATTTCACAATGGATGTAAAGCTGTTTACGGCCGTTCTGTCTCTGTCTCCAAACCAATATAGGTTCCACAATTGATGTAAAGCTGAGCACAGATGTTTTCCACCTTACCTCCGTAAAACGGCAATGTACAGTATCCAGAACTTCTTAAATAAACATTTAGTGGATTCTATAAAAGAAAATGCATTTAGAAAGCATAATTCAGTTAAGTCCATTTACAGGGTACCTAAGAGTAAGAATTGAGTATGGAACGAACACATTCTTTTAGGAATAACATCTTGGCAGAGTTCTATTTTCCATTCCACTATTTCTTCAAAAGCATAATTGAGGTATTAACTTTTATGTTCCTTACTGGACAAGTTGACTGAGATTAATATGATTTGCTGTAAAGAAAATTATCCTAGTCTAGATAATTTAAGATAGCACACACGGCAGAGAATGTGATAAGACATCTTGGTTAAAGATATAAATGCTATATCCATACAAAGATGCTCTCTTTTTCCTGTTACATCAAGAAATATTATTCAGTTCCAGTCTGGTGTAATGAACCAAACGTTTAATACAGTGAAGTTATTCATTAGGACATAATGGATAAACAGTACTTTGAAATACTGACTAAACCTAAACCTACTTTGGGACTTCACATAGACTGAACATTAATTATATATTAGGGATCAAACTTTTAACACCAGCAGTGAAAACTGTGAAACTGTAGAATTAAAACACAGGCTACAAATACACACACAGGATGGCAGTGCATATGTCACATTGGCAGTGAAGAACTCGCAGTGAACAACAATATATCACTTGGTCTATCACATAATGATAAAAAAAAAAGCAACAATGGCAGTCCTTATTTTTCCTTAGTCTAGGTGTCGTTTTTTTTTTCTTTTATAAAGAGAAGAGGTTTATTGTTCATGTCATGATGTCTAGATAGACACTGTATAGCATTGGATTCTATCATATTACCTGTTTCTTGCTCTGTGAATCACATATTGAAAACTTCAAATATTTTTATAGCTGAGTACATAAGCCATTGTGCACCAAAGTTATTACCGTGACTCAAGTTGTAGCGTCCACGACTTTGAGGCGTCAGGTCAAGGGTTCGCTCCCCGTCACGGTCTGAGGTTAGCAAGGGGATGCACTCAGGGTAACTATTACATCTACCAAAACAAGTCCTTCGCAAGAAGGCAATCGTCCTAGCCCTTAGTAGAAAAGGGAATCCGTGACGTAAAACCGGAACAATTCTTTTAGTCTTAAAATATGGCAGGGGAATCAGAAGTGTTTAGCACTGTAGTTAGCTATATGTTGCCAAATGACAGCACCGAATTTATATCAAAGGTATGATAAACAGCTCTAGCTAGACATCAGTCAGTGAAGTAAAATCTCTGTACATCAAGTGCTGTTGTTATCATCGATAAAAACACATGTAATATCGAAATTAAATTGTTGAACATAATAGTTTAATAAAGCCATAGGAGTTGATAACTCTTTGGTTAAGGCTAAAGAATTGTGACATATAAGTACTTTATTTCTAACGTCCAAATGTAATTCATAATTTTTCTCTACATGCCAGGCAAAGCTAAATATAATGATCAAAATCAAACTCACTCTGACATAGGCCTTGTGCATGATGGTTTACAATAAAAAAAAAAATTTCCTCTGAAAATTGTCTGTCGTCTTTTTTTCCATGGGTGTTCAGTCCTTACCTGAAGGAATCAACAAAATATCCAGTGGATAAAATGTATTTACTCCATTATTTGTTTTTAAGGTCCTGACTGGCTAAGTAAGGTCTATGGTCTATTATTTTCCACTAAGTATAGGTATACAAGATTTCTGAAAACTATTAAGCAATTTTAGGTGTTTCCATTTCCTTAATCAGGTCAGGATTACCAGTGTTTTATAATTACTTCTTCGATATAACTTAAGGATAAACTTAGCCGTACAGTATCTTCTTTACCGTCACCTGGCATAGACTTTCAAATCTAGTATATGACTATTTATTTATTACAAGAATATGCCTGCTCAGTAAATTTCAACTGGAATATGGCTTGTATTTATTAATTAATTAGTAGCTTTTGTTAACTTGGCATAGGTCTATAATCTTTGCTTTTTACCAAGTATATAGGCTCACTAGTGTGTAACTAATCCCTTTTATCATAGGCAATCAGGCATAAGTCTATGTTTCTTTCATCAAATATAGGCTTAAAGATATGTTGTGATTAATAATTTATACTC
>JAXCGZ010002287.1:72500-73673 GCA_037179515.1 Halocaridina rubra | reverse complement strand
AGCTGTTTACTGGCAGGAACTGCTGTGGTTGGACATCACAGTGGGGGGTTGGGGCTTGCCTGACTGACGAATACCCATTGTATTGAAATGGAAATAAAGTTTGTTTGTTTGTTTTTGTTTGTTTTACTCGTTTTTCTCATGCTGCAACGGCGTTTTTTCGTCAGCAGTCTATTGTGAAAATGAAGAAGAAGGAAACATGACTGCTTCATACATCCTGAAGTGATTGCATATCTCCGTTCCCAATGCTGATTCTTCTCTTCCTTCTCGCTTTTACCTCATTCTTCATCGGTGTTTAATCACCAGTATTCTAATGTATAACTAAAGAGGAGGGAACCCTGACTGCTCCATATGTCCTGAATTGCTTGAAAAGCCGCGTTTTAAGATAGTAATCATTCGTGAACATATTTGTACGAAGAAAAGTCTAAACAACTGTTAAAAGAGAACAGAGCAGTACACAAAAGCGCAAACAAAAACTATTTCTTTTTTTTTTTACAAGGAAAGACACAGCCGTTATCGAATTTATATGTTACGAGATTTGTTATTATTTGATTTTCTCTATCTCTCTCTATCTATCTATCTATTTATTTAATAAATTTCTCTGTTTTCAGGCTAATAGTGAGTGCACACATAAATAACAATAACCATCTCTTGTTTGCAGCCATTTTTAGACAGTTCATTACTCTCTCTCTCTCTCTCTCTCTCTCTCTCTCTCTCTCTCTCTCTCTCTCTCTCTCTCTCTCTCTCCTCTCTCTCTCTCTCTCTCTCTCTCTCTCTCTCTCTCTCTCTCGTCAAGCTTCTTCAGACCTAAACTTTGCGTGCAAAATGAGGCCTTACAACTTGGATCACAAACCTAGTTAAATTCACAGATCGGTTTCATCGCCAAGAATATCATATCTAATATAGGAGAGGCTTAACAATGAAGGGCGTGGTTGCCAACACATGCGTGAATTATGAGTCTTCTCAACGAAAAAAAGACTAAATTGATTATACATGCCTTTTATATATTAAATTATAAAAACAAGAAAAATATATTTAGATATACGCATCGACATTTGCAGTAAGTCATAAATTATTTTTATTTCATGTGAATACAAAGGCATTTCGAACTGCTCAAATAAAATACCCTGTGAAATATGATTTTTTTTTCTTCAGATATTCAGTACAAGAAAGAGC
>JAXCGZ010002287.1:62500-67500 GCA_037179515.1 Halocaridina rubra | reverse complement strand
AATAATAATAATAATAATAATAATAATAATAATAATAATAATAATAATAATAATAATAATAATAAACCTTTATTTCCATTACAACACAATGGGTATTTGTCAGCCGGGGCATGCCCCAAACCCCCACTGTGGTGTCCAACCACAGCAGTACCAGCCAGGAAACAGCTTAAACTCTCGGTCTTGGACGGAAACCGATCTTTCGACCTCGTGAATGCGAAGCCAGCGCGTTACCACTATAGAATGGATGGTTAGGTTGTTGAATGTATATTTCTGGAAAGGGAGGGTCCCAGTTGATTGGAGGAATGTATGTGTAGTTCCATTTTATAAAGGGAAAGAGATAAGTATGAGTGTAGTAGTTTTAGAGGAATTAGTTTGTTGAATGTAGTTGGTAAGTATATGGAAGAGTGCTAGTTGAGAGAATTAGGGAAGGTACTAAGAAACTGATTGAGGAAGAACAGTGTGGGTTCAGGATATGGATTGGATGCGTGGATCAGGTGCTTGTGGTAAGACAGGTGTGTGAGAAGTTCTTGGAGAAAGGCAGGGGTTGATAGAGAGGCATTGTAGAGTATGTTGTGACTGTATGGAAAAGGTGGAAATTTGTTGAATGTGGTGAAGAGTTTTTACCTGAATAGTAAAGCATGTGTGTGAGTCAGGAATGGTATGAGTGATTGGTTTGAGATGAATGTAGGGTTACATCAAGGTTGTGTAATGTCGCCATAGTTTTTTAGCATATATATGAATGGAGTACTAAGGGAAGTAAATTAAAGCGTATTAGACAGAGCATGGGAGCGTGTGGAAATTGAATCTATTGCTGTTTGCAGATGATACTGCACTGTTAGCCGATGCTGAAAATGAAGTGAATTATTTGGTGACTGAGTTTGTTGGGGTGTGTGAAAGAAGGAAGTTACGAGTGAATATTGGTAAATATAAAGTCATGAAATGCACGAGAAGTGTTAATGTTGGCAGACTGAATGTAGGAGTGAATGGGGATATGTTTGAAGAAGTTGAGAGTTTTAATTATCTGGAGTCGCATGTATCAATGAGTGGACGAGTGGATGCGGAGGTAAGTCGTAGAGTGAAGGAAGTAAGTAAATGTCTAGGTGGGTTGAAAAGTGTAAAGAGAAATAGGTATTTGGGAATGAATACAAAGAGAATATATGAAGGTGTGATTGTTCCGACAGCATTGTATGGAGCAGAGACTTGGAATGAAAGAGAGAATGAAAGGCACAAGCTGAATGTAATGGACATGTGTTTGAGAAGCATTATTGGTATGTCTAGAATAGATAGAGTGAGAAATAAGGAGATCAAGAAGAGAACGGGTGCTGAAAAAAAGGGCTGTCAGATAGGTTAGATCAGAGAGTGATGAGTTGGTTTGGACACATGGAAAGGATGAGTGATGAGCAAATAGCAAAGAAAGTGTGGAGTGCAGAAGTGATTGGAGTTGACCTAGGAGATGGATGGATGGCATGAAAAAGATACTGAATATACATGGAATGTCACTGAAGCAGGGAAGAGAGCGTGTAAGAGATAGGAATAAGTGAAGGAAGAAAGTGCATAGGTGGCACGGGCCAAAGGGATTTCTCGCACCTGCTATCTCAGTGAACTGTGATGGATGGGTGTAAAGGGAGGTGCCATGTAATGAAGCGAGAGGATAAACCAACTGCATCTTGGGCCTCATTATAGAATATGCTTGCCAGCCTATAACTTGAAGGTGACCCAAGCAGGGTGGGAAAGGGGGAAATGTGGCAACCCTTTTTCCCTACGGTGCTAAGAGGAGAGTTGGGGTATGTGTGGATCATGATGAATGCGTTTTTCTTGAAACTCAGCCAGCCACCTTACAAGGGGAAATGAGGCCATGCATATGTATGTACAGGAATTAAACATTAAGTTTCTGGTGGATTTATTTATTTTTAACCCATTGTTCCATACCTTACAAACCGTGGAATAGAATCGATGATTTAAATTAAAACTTACTTGCTGACAATGATAAAAGGTGTTTTGACAAATAAGTACACAAAGTTTGTAATGAAAGTACCCAAGATGTCGACTTAAGAAAGCATTTTTGATACTAATAGGGACTTTGTTCGCAAAAATAAGACACCTAAAAGAAGATAGTTGGTATTATTTTAAGAAAAATAAATTTTCAATTCATATAATAACACGGTTTACAAAAAATATAGGAAGCATAAGTACTAAACAGAGGGACAGTACAAGTTGAACGATTTGGAGATATGGTGGGAGAGGTGGACTGAGATGGCTTGGACATGTACTGAAGAGGGATGAGGGGCTACAAGTAGAACGATTGGGGATATGGCGAGAGAGGCGAGACTGAGATGGCTTTGACATGTACTGAAAGGGATAAGGGGTATGTTGGGAGAATGATATTAAGAATAGCACTGCCAGGCTGGAGAGGGAGAGGTAGACCAGAGAGTAGATTAACGAACGTGGTGAGGGAGAGTATGAGGGTGTGTGGTGTAATGGAGGATGCAGGGGATAGGGCAGTGATTTTCAATCTGTGGACAGTGGCCCAATGGTGGATCATGAGCAGATCTCAGGGGAGTCATTGAGATTTTGTAAACTTAATTCTATAAACAAAAAAAAAACTAATTTGAATATTGATTATAATGCACATGATTTATTTACACTAAATGAAGGCCAGTGCTTAATTTCATAAATTAAAAAGTAGAACTAATATGTTTTTAATATGCTTTTTAATTATTTTATTATCATCATTACACAGTTTTGAAGGGCAATGGGCCATGAATAATTAGGGAGGTCAAAAGTAGACCATGGGCACAAAAAGGTTGAAAAACACTAGGCAAGGGAGATATGAAGATAAATAATCGGCTGTGGTGATATCTTGCGAGCCTCCTGGCGAGTACAGTGGTAACTCGACGGATCGAGCCTCATCCAGGCAAGAGAGTTTAAGCTGTTTACTGGGAAGGTTACTGCTGTGGCTGGGCAACACTGTGAGGGGTTCGGGCCAGTGCCTGTTGACGCCCGTCATACGGGTCTTCCATGACTCGGGCCACCCATCCTAGGGTGGAAAATCTAAAAAAAAAAAAAAAAAAAAAAAGATATCTTGTGGGAGAAGCCTTAAGGAGAAGCGTTCTTACTAATTTAGTAACAGCGTCCTTCTTACATATTGAAATATTTTAAGCAAAGAAAATAATTAACTGGTGCGGAAGGTTCGCAAAATCTTGCAACATCAAAGAAACGGGTAATAAATCAAGCACCACTTGAGACGCGGAGAGTGATCTTGTCAACGATTTATTCTGTATAAGGCATGAGAGATAAGACCAAAAAAGATCACAATCTCTGGTAATATCTAGAGAATACCTATTGTATGCAAATATTTTGCTTATTACAGTGGTCTTCTGAGGATAACAACAGCATTCATTAAATTTCCTCTAAAAGGAACACAGAAAACTGTTAAAATGTCACACGGGTTTACGATATTGTATACATACCTTTCTTACATTTCACAAGTAGACTTAAGAGTAGGATATAGAGAATTTTATGTTCAATTTCATCTTCAATAACATTTCGCCCAACGAATCTAAAGACGGGACATGCCAGCAACTCTATTACACAGCATGCAAATTATTATTTTTTTTTTTTACAGAAGAGTCGTAGAACGGTACTAATAAAAATATCAGATGTGTTAACGACATAGGTACATGATGAACACGCTCTGAAATATGACCAAAAAAATTAGATTCTACTTTCCATTGAGCTAGTCAGAATCAAGCCCACAGTTTGACCAGCTAAAATATCATACAGTACATATTATTTTAACCATTTTATGTGTCACAATAAGTTCTCATTCTAATGGGGTGGACACAGATATAATGAAGTTTGGGAATTCAGGCTGGATGCATTTACTAACATCCAGTCGCGGGACCGAACCCGCGTTTGTCAGGCTTATTATTTCCCGACTCGCAGGCTATACCACTGAGCTGCCGCGGCTCCCAGGCTGAAATACAACATAGATTACACGAAACTGGACGAAACACATGAGACATGGAAAAGGTTGGTGTCAACCAATAGTCCTCAGAGGTTAGTAAGACACCATGACCCTATGTGAACATGGGGAAAACTGTACTTGAACACCGATTTCTTTTCAGTCCTCTCAGATCTTTCAACCCTTAGTATTCTGAAACCCTTAGGAAAAACTGTGACACTGTTTATGTCCTCACTCAACTTAGTCTCTGTAATTGCTACTATATCTGCCTTACTGTTGTGAATCCTATCTTTTAATTCTACTGCCTTACCAGCTAATCCATCAGCATTTGTGTATAACAATTTTAATGAGGCCCCATCCCTTGATCTTCTGTCATTATCTTCTTTATCTCCCCTTTGTCTGGAAGAACTCTGTAATGCAAATTTTTCTTCTCTTCATTTCTTTCATCATATACCTTCTTGCCTCTTGCAACAAGTTTTTGATCTTTCCCATCTCCTCCTGTGTTCTGTATTGTCTAATGAACACTTCTTTGAATTCTTGAAGGTCTTTTAGACTTTTTTTCTCAACAATATTTCCCTACATGTTTCCCCTCTCTCAAAGGTTACTTTTGTTGGTCTCGGCTTTCCTTCCCTCGAATATTTACCTAGTTGGTGTATGTTTACAATATCCTCAGGACCACAAACTACTCCAAGCTTTCTTATCAGGTCTACAACCCTAGCTTTATTTTCTTCAAGTCTCCCCTGCCATGTTGGCTCCTGGGACTCGCTTATGCCTGATATTACCACTGTCTTCTCCTTATCAAGTGCCTGTCTGATGAGTGGGTTTGCCCTTTCCATCACAACGTCTTTCATTTTCTTGATTACTGTCTCTTTATAGTCAACTGTTTGTATGTTTTCCAGTGCCACCACCTTTACAGCCTCTTTTACTGCCACTTTCCCCTTTAGTGCATCAGCAAAGGAAGTTTTCATGGCATCATTTTCCATATTCAGCTCCTGGAACTCTTTTCTGAACTGTTCAATGTTTTCCTTAATCTGGA
>JAXCGZ010002287.1:47500-50000 GCA_037179515.1 Halocaridina rubra | reverse complement strand
AGAAAAGTGGCTAATGAAATTCAATTCTTCAAAATGTAATGTAATGAGAATGGGTACAAGTGCAAGAAGGCCCGGGCTTGACTACTCGGTGGCTGGAGTACAACTTCAAGAGACAGAAAATGAGAGAGATCTAGGAGTAAACATACTGGCAGATTTGTCTCCAGAAATACATATTAATGGCATAGTAAGGGCAGCATATGCATTCTTATCAAATGTAAGGGTAGCCTTCAGGCACATGGACAAGGAAATGTTCAGAAATATTTATGTAACCTATGTGAGGCCAAAACTCGAATATGCAGCCCCCTTTTGGAATCCGCAATTGAAAAAGCACATAGCTAAGCTTGAAAAAGTTCAAAGACATGCAACGAAACTGGTGCCAGAAATACGCAATCTCAGTTATGATGAGAGGCTGAGGGAATTAGACTTACCATCACTCGAAGCTAGAAGAGTGAGAGGGGATATGGTGACAGTCTTTAAATTCCTTCATGGTTATGATAGAGTGGATAGGGATCGATATTTTGATATGGCTGGCTCTAGAACTAGAGGTCATAGTTTGAAGCTTCATAAGAAAACTTCTTTGCAAGATGTAAGGAAATACTTTTTCAGTGTAAGAGTAGTTGATAATTGAAATTGGCTAAGCGAGGAGGTAGTTAATGCTATCTCAATCCATAGTTTTAAGGAGAGGTATGAAAGTATCACTAAGTATAAAATGGAACTGATGAGGAGACGGGAAGATACGAGCTTTGGGCTCTTTCCCGTAAACACAATTAGGTAATCACACACACACACACACATATATATATATATATATATATATATATATATATATATATATATATATATATATATATATATATATATATATATATATATATATATATATATATATATATATATATATAACTGTTGTATACAACCCACCAAGGAACCAAAATAGGCTTGAAGTTTATGAGGAAAGTCATATAGGTACTATTGAAGTCATAAACTCAGTTGTTAACATGGCACGGGAAAAAAATGTAGGATTTTGATTATGGGAGACTTTATTCATAAAGAGATAGATTGGATAAATCTTGACCCACACAAGGGTGAGGACTCATTCGGAGCAAGATTCCTAGATTGCGTACAAGGGAATTTCCTACACCAACATGTAATGGAACCAACGAGGGCCAGGGGTGGGGATGAGCCATCACTACTTGATCTAGTGTTTACAGATAATGTGTTGGATATTGAAAAAATTTAATATGAACCACCAATTGGAAAGAGTGACCACTGTGTGTTGTTGATGGAGTATATCATTGAAGATATTCTTCCTGAGAGTAGAGGTACTGAGGACATGAGGAGGAACTATCCGAAAGGAGATTACATCAAAATGAATGAGCTTTTTGCAGTTATTGACTGGAGAACCTTATTTTACAACAAATCTGTACAAGAAATGTATGACATCTTTTGTGAGAAATATGTCAAGATAGAAGATTGCTGCATACCTGTCACCAAAGTAGGTGTAATTCATGCCAGAGAGAAATGGTTCGATAATGGGTGTAAAAGAGCTAAGGAGTGGAGAGACAAATGCTGGAAAAGGTATAGGAAGATAAAAAACATATATCCCTGGCAAACCTATAAAAGAGCAAGAAATGACTACCTAAGTAAAAGGAGAGAGGCAGAGAGAGACTATGAGAGGGACATCACCAGGAAGGCTAAAGAAAATCCCAAGCTTTTCCACAGCTTTATCAGAGAAAAATTGAAGGTAAAAGAACAGGTTTTAAGGCTAAAGAGAGCGGATGGAAGCATCACTGAGACGGATGAAGAGATCTGCAAAGAATTGAACAAGGAGTTTCAGTCAGTATTTACAGTAGAAAATACCCCACCCCCTCAGATTGCAGTGATAGAAGCTCAAGGGCCGGTATTAGAGAACATCAACCTTACAGCCACAGAGGTATGCAAAGCGCTGATGGATTTAGATGTTCATAAAGCTACAGGTCCTGATGACATATCCCCTCATGTGCTTAAAAAATGCGCAAACACAATATCAGTGGCACTAAGTATCATATTTAAGGAGTCACTGGAGTCGGGGGAGATTCCAAGATGCTGGAAACAAGCAAATGTGATACCTATCTTCAAAAAGGGAAGGAGGGATACGGCTCTGAACTATAGACCAGTTTCCTTGACCAGCATAGTTTGCAAAGTTATGGAGAAACTACTAAGGAAACATATCTCTCTTCACTTGGAATCCTTCAACTTTTTGTTTGTGAGGCAACATGGCTTCAGAGAAGGTAGATCAACAGTAACAAACTTATTAGAATTTTATGATGAGGTAAGCCAAATCTTACAGGAAAGAAATGGCTGGGCAGATTTCATATTCCTAGACTTCCAGAAAGCGTTTGACACTGTTCCACATGGGAGACTTATTAGGAAGCTGCAATCAATGGCTAGAATAGGTGGAAATGTTTTGGAATGGATAAAAACTTACTTAGAAGGAAGGGAACAGAGGGTTAGAGTAAGA
>JAXCGZ010002287.1:0-42500 GCA_037179515.1 Halocaridina rubra | reverse complement strand
GCAGTCCCATGTAAATAGGAAAAAAGAATATTTCGAAAGTACATCTTCTCTCAGTGCAAATTACATTCTTGTAAAATATTTATAGTATGATATGAATGCCATTTTAACCATTCCTGTTATTCAATTCTATATCTTTCCCCTTCTCATTGTGGGACTCTGCGAGCCCCAGGAGACGCTCCCTTCTTGTGGAAGTTATTTTCTCTTAGGATATTTAAATGATATATATATATATATATATATATATATATATATATATATATATATATATATATATATATATATATATATATATATATATATATATATATATATATATATGATAAATCCTGGAGGAAGAAAAGGGGAGGGGGGAGCGTGTATTCAGTGGAATGTATGAAAGGGGGGAGAGTATAGCTGTCGTCTTCGAGAGCAGCAGATGAGTTGATGTCTTGAGAGAAGGTATTCTCTACTTCATCTGAGAGAGATCTTGGTTTAGAAACTACGTGAATCCGTACAGGTATTATTTATTTATTTTTTTTTAGGATGGGATAGGAGGGGAAAAAAGGGGGAGGGGATTAAGGATATGAGGGAATTGGAGGGAAAAGCAAAGAAAATTAAATAAAGTAAGAGAGAAGAAAGAGAGGGGCAGACCCTCGTGCTAAGTTTTGATCTGGAATTCAGATTCTATAATTGAGGTATAATTAAGACTGTCATGGTCATAGTTCCAATGACGACGCACAAATGTCGAGATGGGAACTTTATTTTTTGGGGGTCATTCTTGTTGTCATGCATTTATATGTTCAGTAATACAAAAAAATATATGACTTCACATCTTCCATTCGAAGTGGTTAGCGAGATATACTAATTTACATTTTCTTATTTTAAGAATATTTGTTAATATGAAGACTATTTCCAGGCATAACTTAGTTTTACTATGAGCGGTTTTTATTATTATTATTATTATTATTATTATTATTATTATTATTATTATTATTATTATTATTATTATTATCATTATTATTAGGGCAGTTCCCTTGGGAAAACAAGAAGCAGTAAGTAATCTTTGTGTGGCTAAGAGTCTGGTTTTGAGGAAGTAAAACTGAGAATTGAGTCAGCATTAACTATTTCCTCTCTTAGCGAATTCCAATCCTAACTATTCTTGCACTAAAGTACGTATATTCCTTACATCCTGCAAAGAATATTTCTTAAGAAGCTTCAAACTATGAACTCTAGTTCTAGAGCCATGGAGCCATTTCAAAATATCGATCAATATTCGCTCTGTCGAAACTATAAAGGAATTCAAGCAGCCTCTCCTCATAACTGAGATTGCTTATATTTGGAACCAGTTTAGTAGCATGTCTTTGAACTTTTTCCAGCTTATATGTATGTTTGTACATGATGTACAAGAGGTTATAGTTACATGAAGACATATTATTATTATTATTATTATTATTATTATTATTATTATTATTATTATTATTATTATTATTATCTTCCAACAAACAGAAGGGGGGGGGGGGACTTGAAGAGAACGGGATAAGATTGTGTTCTGCTTCCTTGATTCGGTTTGTAACGGCTTCCCCCCCCCCCCCGCTGCTTTTTGACATATTTGAAAATAACTTTAGAAGCTTTTCTTGCAAAACAATTGACCTCTTCGTTAATAATAATAATAATAATAATAATAATAATAATAAAAATAATAATAATAATAATAATAATAATAATAATAATAATGTCTGCTATTAGTTCACCGTCTGATACGGCTGTTTGTTAATTTTCAGAAGAGGACCCCTCGCTAATCATGCTCTTTCCAAACGGAAGAATGTGAGTACTGTTCATTATTTTATTTATTGATGTTGTCCGTTTATGTTTCATTGTTACTCATACGAGTACATATTTATGTATTCGTATGTTCATGAATATATGCATTAATGCTACGTACTTGTGCAAAAATAAATTCGTTCGTACGTGCATAAATATATGTGTACACGTACATTCATACACATATTATATATGACATGTCTCGATCCTGTTTATACACACACACACCTATATATATATATATATATATATATATATATATATATATATATATATATATATATATATATATATATATATTACGTGTTGTGTCATTATTTGTCTCCATTATGGGGGTGGACGCGGACATAGGCTAGATGCCTTACCTCAAACCCAAGCCGTGGGCTCGATCGCGGGTCTGTTATCTCCCGAGTCGCGTTTTCTAACAACCACACACACACACACACACACACACACACACACACACACACACACACACACACACACACACACACACATATATATATATATATATATATATATATATATATATATATATATATATATATATATATATATATATATATATATGTATATATATGTAGTCTCCGTGGCAAAATGGTAGCGTCCGCGACTCTGGGTCGATAGGTCGAGGGTTCGCACCCCGTCACGGACTGAGGTTAGTAAGGGCATACACTCAGGGTAACAATTACATCTGCCAAAACGAGTCCTTAGCAAGAAGGTAACCGTCCTAGCCCTTAGTAGAAATGGGAGTTCGTGACGTATAACCGAATCCATATATATATATATATATATATATATATATATATATATATATATATATATATATATATATATATATATATATATATATATATATGTCTTTGAACTTTTCCAGCTTATTTATATGCTTTTCCAAGTGTGAATTCCAGTTGGGAGCTGCATTTTCAAGCTTTGGTCTCATGTAGGTTACATGAATATTTCTGAAGATATCATTGTCCATTTGCCTAAAGGTTGCCCTTACATTTGCTGAGAAAGCATAATGCATTCCTTACTATGACATTTATATGCATTTCCGGAGACAAATCTGCGCCTAGATCTTTCTCATTCTCTTTCTCTTGAAGTTCTGCACCTGCTAATGAGCATCCAAGCCTAGGTCTTCTCGCCCTTGTAACCATTCGTATTGTCATGCATTTTAAATGATTGAATTTCATGAGCCACTTTTCTGACCACGCATGCAGACTATTTAGGCCTTCCTGAAGTTCTCTACCATTATTCTCGTCTCTTACTTTCTTCACAATCTTTGCATCAGCTGTCTGTGTGGAAATGTAGACGAAGTTTAAGAAGGAGGAGGAGGTAATTAAGGAGATGGAGGAGGAGGAAGAGGAGGTGATTAAGGAGGTAGAGGAAGAGGAGGAGGAATGAGAGAAGGAGGGGGAGGTGGAAAAGTAGTAGGAGTTGGAGGAGTAGGGGAGGAGGTGGAGGGAGAGTAGGAGAAGGAGGAATAGGTGGAGGAGGAGAAGGTGGAGGGGAAGTAAAAGGAGGAGGAATAGGTAGTGGAGGAGGTGAAGTAGGAGAAAAAGGCGAAGATAAAGGAGGAGGAGGTGGATGAAGAGAATGATGATGATTAGGAGGAGGAGGTGGATTAAAGTAAGAGGAAGTGGAGGAGGAGAATGAGGAAGTGGAGGAGCAGGATTAGGTGGATAAATGGGAGAAATGGAGGAAGTTTAGGAGGTGAAGGAGGAGAAGGAAAAGGAGCAAGACGAGGAGTCGGAGGACGAGAATTAGTAGGAATAGAAGGAGGAGGTGGATGAAGATGATGATGAGGAAGACGAAGAAGAGGAGGAGGAAGAAGAGGAGAAATAGGAGGAAAAGGAGAAAGAGGTGGAGGAAGAGGATAAGATGAAGGGGGAAGAGGAAGTTGTGGAGGAGAAGGAGAAGGAGGTGGAGGAGGAAGACGAGGAGAAGGAGGAAGAAGAGGTGGAGGAGGATGAGGAGAAATAGGAGGAAAAAGAGAAAGAGGTGGAGCAAGAGGAGAAGATGAAGGAGAAGGAGGAAGACGAGGAGGGGGAGGTAGTAGAGGAGGGGAAGGAGGTGGAGGAGTATTCATATATTTTTATTTAACTGTGCTTACGGGAAAGAGTCTCATGCTCTTAACTCCCTATCTCCAGATCGATTCCATTTTCGTGCGTGTGTATGTATGTATGTACGTATGTATGTATGCGTGTATGTATTAGAAAATAACTAAAATTACCCTGAAAAGAGAGAAAACAAAATAACGAAGACAGAATGAAGAAATGAGGAACGAAAGAATGACAGAAATGGTAATAATGCCTTCGTCTTATTCTTCTGGAGCTTTTCTCATGTTCAATCGCTCCACACACACCTATATATATACACACGTCTCAACATCTTTTTTTTGTTCCAGTTTTACGTCACGGACTCCCTCTTCTACCAAGGGCTAGGACGGATGCCTTCTTGCGAAGGACTTGTTTTGGCAGATGTAATCGTTTCCCTGAGTGCATGCCCTTGCTAACCTCAGACCGTGACGGGGCGCGAACCCTCGATCTGGCGCCTCAAAGTCGCGGATGCTACCGCTTGAGCCACAGTGACTACTACACGTCTTAATATCTTATGCCTCCTATATCCCTATTGAAGAGTTTAATAGAAAGAGAAGCGTCTCTCCCATAGTGGTAATAAATCTTTTCATTCAGACATGATCTTGGCCAAATGTTTCTTGAGGACATTGCTAAGAGTGATATAAAATAATATATCTTTTTCCAGCAACAAGTCTTCAACAGCCTGATTTGAAGCACCAGAGAAATCTAGGAAATAAACCATAATCCAGCAAAAAGAACCAGTGTCATCAACTCCGGCCAATTCTGGAATCGGTATTCACAAACTATAGATACAAACTGTAACGACTTGTGAGTGTACTCTTGCTTGCTTCTCTCTCTTTTTTTTATTATTTTTTGTTTGTTTACAATCTCTCAAAATTGTTCACAAGTAACATTATATAAAATTTCTAAGAGTACTGGAAAAACCCACAGTATTGAATGTTAGTGACTTAAAGTTTTGTAGTGAATCTCCCTCGCAGTTTGGCGATTGCTAGCTAATTTTTTTGTTAAATTGCTAAATTTTGGCGTAAGAGTTGCCTACTGCAAACGCGCTTGGGTATAGTAGGTGTTGTTGTGTAAAATTTCGTCAGTCGGTCTCTAGCTCCTCTCTCTCCTGTAAAGCCTAGAAGTCGCCGATCATAGGGAGTTTGGAAATTCGCCGCAGACCGCTTACACCAGACTTCCTAGTCTCATAGTATGAGACCATCCAGCGACTGACCCTGCTTCAGGAAAAAAAATAAAATAAAGGATCGCCACCCATCTATCCATGAGCACTAAATCTGACGAGGGAACCAGTCCTTATGACATCCTCGTTAAAGGAGAACCATAAAAATGACCAAAGGGCGTGATCTTCGTGAGAATTTCTCAGAGAGAGTATATCTCCCAGCAGGAATGACTGAAAAAGAAGAGACTAACCGTGACACATTACATAGGCATGAAAAAGTGAAGGCAATAACCTCAACCAAAGGCTATGCTAACTAAATCTGATGACGAGGAAAAGGAACTAACAGAAGATTTAGTGCCCTCAAGAGGAGGAGAGCCCTTAGCCTGTGCCGATGGGACTGAATAGGGTAAGGATTTGTGGATCATCAGTAATGATAGAGATGAAGAAGAAATGTACTAGAATGATGGCAAAGCTGACACAGATACGGAGGAAAAGGAGAAATATCAGACTGGCATCAGTGACTTGCCAAATGGAAAGATAGAATTAAAGGACGGTTTATATCAGTACCATATTACACCTGTTGAGAGGAAAATCCTTAACCAGAGATAACCTGGTAGGTTGGTTAGTTGGTTGGTTAGATAGTTAGATATTTATATAGATAGATAGATAGATAGATAGATAGATAAATAGACTATAAGTTTGTTAATTATTTACTTATATAGATAGATAGATAGAGAGTTAGATGGGTAGATAAATAGATAGAGAGTTAGATGGGTAGATAGATAGATATATGGATAGTTGCTTAGATTTATATTTAGCTAAGTAGTTAGATAAATAGTTTTTTAGATAGACAGGTAGATAAATGGATAGGTAGATCGTTAGTTAGATAGATAGATAGTTAATTGGAAGGATAGTTTGTTAGATAGATAGTTACCTGGAGAGAGAGATAACTAGATAGATAGATAGTTTAGTTATTTTGGTTTGTTAGTTTAGTTAGTTTATTTATTTAGTTTAGCTTTTAGTTTCCTTAGTTGGCTAGTGAGTTTAATTTACATTGATAATTAGTTTAGTAAGTTTAGTTTGTTAGTTACTTAGTTTATTTAGTTAATTTAGTTAGCTAGTTTGATAGATAGTTTACTTAATTTAGCTATTTTACTTAGCTTTTTAGTTAAGTTATTTTAGTTAATTTGTTTAGTTAGATAGATAGATAGCTAGTTAGATAGCTAGTTATTTAATTTAGCTAGTTTAATTACTCTAGTTAGTAACTTTATTTAGTTTAGTTATTTGATTTAGTTTAGTTTAGATGCTAATTTAGTAAGCTAGTGAATTTAGCTAGTTTAGTTTGTTGTTTAGTTAGTTTAGCTAGTTTTCTTAGTTTTTTAGTTTAATTATATAGATAGGTAGTTGATTAGATAGATAGTTAGTTAGTTTAGTTACTTCGCTTAGTTACTTAATTACTCTAGTTTGTTAGTTCATGTTGTTAGTTTAGTTAGTTACTTAGTTATATTTGTTACTTTAGGCTATTTTGTTAGTTAAATTAGTTTGATGAGTTAGTTTAGTTTGATTATTTAGTTAATATAGTTAGATTATTTAGTTATTTAATTCAGTTAAATAATTACTTAGTTAATTAGTTAATTAAATTCTAGTTAGATATTAATTTAGTTACTTAGTTTATTTAGCTAGTTATTTACTTATTTAGTTTAGATAGTTGTTTAATTATTCATAAAGTTACTTTGCTTAGTTACTTAGATAGTTACTTAACTTAGTTAGTGACTATGTTTAGTTAGATAGTACTTAGTTTAGTTAGTTACTTAGTTTTATTTGTCAGTTAATTACTTAGTTTAGTTAGTTACTTAGTTTAGTTAGTTAGTTTAAATAGTTAGCTAGATAGATAATATAGGCAGTGAGTTAGTTTAGTTAGGTTGATGAGATTTGTTAGCTTAGAGAGTTTAATTCAGCAAATTTAGTCACTGAATTAATTTTGGTTAATTTTGTTAGCTATTTTAGTTACTTAACTTAGTTTAGTTGAGTAGCTTGTTTAGTTAGATATATAAATAGGTAGATAAGTAGTTAGTCAGTTTAGTTAGTTAGTTTAGTTGGTTAGTTTAAGTAGCTTAGTTTGTTAGTTTGGTTTAGTTAGCAAGTTAAGTTAGTTATTTTACTTAGTGAGTTTGCTTGGTTAGTTTAATTAGTTAAACAATTACCTTGTTTAGTTTAGGTAATTCTTTTAGTTAGTTTATTAATTTCAGTTGCTTTAGTTAATTTAGTTTAGGTTAGTTAGTTTAATTCGTTAGTTTAGCTTAATTATTTAAGTAACTTAGTTTAGCTAGTTTAGTTAGTTTAGTTTGGTTTATTAAGTTATTTAGTTTAGCAAGTTATTTATTTACTTTGTTTAGTAAGTTAGTTACTTAGCATAATTTGTTTCTTAGTTTAGCTAATTACATAGTTTGATTCATTATTTGTTTAGCTTAGTTAGTTAGATGGTTAATTTAGTTTGGTAGTTCATTACTTAGTTACGTTAGTTACTTATTTTAGTTATTTATGTATATATTTATTTTGTTAGTTAGTTACGTAGCTTAGTTAGTAACTATGCTTAGTTAATTACTTAATTTTGTTAATTAGTTTAGTTAGTCAATTAGTTTCATTACATTAGTTAGTTAGTTAAGTAACCTATTTGGCATAGTTAGACTAGTTAGTTAGCTTACACAGTTACTTAGCTTCGTTAGTTATTTAGTTCTGCTAACTAATTAATTTAGATGCTTAGTTAATTATGTTAGCTGTTTACATAACTTAGTTACTTAGCGTAGTTAGTTATTTAATTTAGTTAGATAGTTTGTTTAGAGTTAGTTACATTGTTTAGTTAGTTGTTTAGTTTAGTTAGTTAGTTAGTTACTTAGTTACTTAGTGCCATTGGTTAGTACTTACTCAGTTTAGTAAGTTAATTTACTTAGTTTATATAATTAGTTTGTTAGTTTAGTTACTTAGTTTAGAATAGTTATTTAGTTTAGTTATTTATCAATTTAGTTAAGTTAGTAAAGTTATTTTATATAAGTTAGGTATATAGTTAGCCTGTTAGTCAGTTTCATTATGCAGATTAGTTTGTTAAATAGCTTAGTTTGTAAGTTAGATATTTAGTTGTTTTTTAGTTAATTTAGTTACTTAATTAGTGTAGTTAGTTTAGTTACTTATTTACCTACTTAGTTTAGTTATTTATTTAATGAGTTTGCTTAGTTAGTTGAGCAGTTATTTTGTTTATTTGGTTTGTTGGTTTAATTTAGTTTTGCTTACTTAGTTATGTGATACTTTGTATAGTCAGTTTAGTTAGTTACTTAAGTATTAAAATTCCTTAGATAATTAGGTTAGTTTGTTAGCAAGTTAATTTGGTTAATTAGTTAGCTTAGGTAGAGAGCCAGTTAGTTTAATTAGTCACTTAGTTTATTTTTTTACCTAGTTATATAATTAGTGAGTTACTTGGCTAAGCTAGTTAGTTCATTGATAAATTAAGTTAGATATTTAGTTAGTTTTGTTAGCTAGTTAGTTGCTTAATTTTGTTAGTTAGCTACAAAAGTTAGTTACTTAGTTTACTTAATTAATTAGTTAGTTTTAGTTAGTTTTTTTAGTATGTTTTGGATAATTAGTTTGTTTGCTTTAGTTTTGGTTAGTTATTCAGTCATAGTTAGTTAAGTTTTAGGTAGTTCTCTAGTTTTAGTCAGTTTTAGGTTGCTAGTTTAATTGAATTTACTAGATTTAGTTAGATAATTTTAGTTAGTTGTAGTTAGTCAGTTAGTTTTATTTAGTTATTTAGTTTAGTTAGTTATATAGTTTACTTAATGAGTTAGTTTTAGTTAGTTTTAGTATGTTTTGGTTAATTAGTTTTTGTTTTGTTTTGGTTAGTTAGTCAGTTATAGTTAGTTAAGTTTTAGGTAGTTATCCTGTTTTAGCTAGTTTTAGGTTGCTAGTTTAATTGAGTTTACTAGTCTTAGTTAGTTAGATAATTTTAGTTAGTTGTAGTTAGTTAGTTTTATTTAGTTATTCAATTTTAGATGACTATTTACTTTTAGTTAGTTAGCTACCTTTAGTTAGTTGTTTTACTTAGTTACTTATTTTAGTTAGTTAGTTTTGACAGTGCATTTAGTTAGTCTAGTTAGTTTTGACAGTGCATTTAGTTAGTCTAGTTAGATTAGTTAGTTTAGTTTGTTAGCTTTTATAATTAGTTTACTTAGTTAATTATTTAAGTTAGGTAATTAGTTAGGTTAGTTAGTTACTAGTTTAGTTAGTTTAGCTTGTTAATTCTGATAGTTCGCTAATTTAGTTAGTTTAGTTGTTATTTAGTTAGTTAAATCAACTAGTTCATTAGTTTAGTTAGTTATTTAGCTTAGTTTAATTAGTTATTTCAGATAGTTTAGTTAGTTCAGTTATTTTAGTTAATCGTTATTTAGTTTACTTAGTTTAGTTAGTTAACTGTTAGTTAGTGTGCTTAGTTAATTAGTTAGTGTTCATTATGTATTTAGTTATTTAGTTAGCTAGTTTCATTAGTTAGAGTAGTTATTTAGATTAGTATGTTTAGTTAGTTATTTAGTTTAGTTAGTTACTTACATTAGTTAGTTAGAAAGTTACTTAACATACTTCGATCGTTGTTAGTTACTTAGTAAATTTAGTTACTTTGATTAGTTAGTTAATTAGTTAGTTAGAGTAGTTATTTAGAATAGTATGTTTAGTTAGTTATTTAGTTTAGTTAGTTACTTACCTTAGTTAGTTAGAAAGTTACTTAACATACTTCGATCGTTGTTAGTTACTTAGTAAATTTAGTTACTTTGATTAGTTAGTTAATTAGTTAGTAAATTTAGTTCGTTAGTTTGGTAGCTAGATACTTAGTTTAGTCAGTTAGTTTTTTTTTTTTTGAGTGTGACACCAGGACAGGCAAAAACTGCCCTCATCAATAAAGCCCCGGGCACGAGAAGATACCAAGACGAAGGGATAGAAAAAGGTTAAGGACAAGGCAGAGATGAGGTAATGTCGGACAAAGTAAAATGACAGACAGAAAAAACAGTCAAAGCACACAGAGGACCCAGAGATATGGAGGACTAGGCACTGAGATGACGATAGGTCTGCTTTTTGAAGGATGAGTGGTCATAAGAATTAGGAAAGACAGAAGGAGGAAGAGAGTTCCAGAGTCCGGAGGTAGATGGGAAGAAGCAGTCGCTGCACTGACCAATCCGCGAACTACAAATCTCCACACAGTACTTAGTTACTCAATTTATTTAGTATTCTTTTAATATAGTTTCATAGTTATTTGGTTAGTTATTTAGTTTCTTTAGTTGTTAGTTAGATAGTTAGTTTGTTTGGTAAGTTACTTAATTTAGTTAGTGAACTAGTTTTGTTATTTAGTTACTATATTTAGTTATTTACTTAATAAGTTGGTTAGTTAGTTTTACTTTGTTTTAGGAAGTTTAATTTGCTAGTTAGTTTCAATTAGATTGTTTATCATTTTTAGTTAGTTGGTTAGTTACAGAGTTTGCTAGTTTTAGTTAGTTTTAGTTATTTATTCACTTAGATTAGTTTGTTCATTTAGGTAGTTTAATTGATAGTTATTTAGATTAGTTAGCTTAGTTTGTTTAGTTTATTACTTTAGTTAGTTAATTAGTCAGTCAGGGTAGTTATTTTGGTTAGTTTGATTAGTTAAATAATACAGTTAATTCATTAGATTAGTTAGTTAATTTAGTTAGCTATGTAAGTTAATTAGTTAGTCAGGTTGCTTAGTAAAGTTAGTTTTTAATTAGTGTAATTAGTTTAGTTAGTTAGCTATTTTAGTTTGTTTAGTGAATTTAGTTACCTAGCTAATTAGTTAGTATTTAATTTGTGTAATTAGTTTAGCCAATTAGCTATTTTAGATAATTAATTGAATTTAGTTAGTCACTTAGCTAAATAGTTAGTTAGTTATTTAGAGTAACTAGTTAGTTACATTAGTTATTTGGTCACTTAGTTTAGTTAGTTAGATAGTTACTTAGTTTAATTCATTGTTTAGTTAGATGCTTAGTTATAGTTAGTTAGTTACTCAGTCTAATTAGTTAGGTACTTAGTTTAATTAGTCAGTTAGTTTGTTACTTAGCTTAATTAGTTAGTTATGTAGTAAGATAGTTTAGCTACATTAGCTAAGTTATAGTTTGCTAGTTTATTTTTTTAGTTAGTTACTTAGTTTAGTTCATTAGATGCTTATTTATTATTATTATTATTATCATTATTATTATTATTATTATTATTATTATTATTATTATTATTATTATTATTATTATTATTATTATTATTATTATTATTATTATTATTAGTAGTAGTAGTAGTAGTAGTAGTAGTAGTAGTAGTAGTATTATCATAATTATTTATCTATTTACTTTTCTGAATCATATTTTATCAAGATTCAGAAACATGATTTGATATTTTTAATAAGATGTCTTTTGCATTATGGGCGAATATTTATAAAATATTGTTATTGTGTTCTTTCTAAGGGTTTGATAACGTTGTATATTTTATTTTTATTTGTTTGTCCTTTAAGCATCATGTCTTCTTCTCACTGTCATATTTTAATATTGCTTGCCAGTCATGACGACTAAATCCTTCAGCTACTGATCCTTTTCTATGCCAACATCTACAGAGAATAGTTTTGCATATTTGTTATATGTCTCTTATTATCCCTTCACGTCTGACGAGTCAGAACACTCCTCATCTCCGTTTCTCCATGCTTTATGTTTCTTCGTGCCCAGGCCCATTGAGGGCAGTTTTCTTTGCCCGTCCTGGTGTCACATTAAAAAGAAAGTTAGTTTAGTTAGTTAATTAGTTTAGTTAATAGATTTGATTAGTTATTTTGTGTACTTAGTTATTTAGCTACTTAATTTAGTTAGTTAGCTAAGTTAATTCTGTTAGATTGGTTAGTTTAGCTTAGATTAGTTTGTGTTACTTAGTTATCTAGCTAGTTAGATAGTTTAGTTAATTTAGTTAGTCTTAGTTACTTAGTTATTAAGTTAGTTTTATATAGTTGCTTTGTTTAGTAGTTCATTTGACACTTATTCGTTTATTAGTTTGTTACTTGGTTTATTTTGTTCGCTACTTAGTTTAGTTATTTAGTTAATTAGTTTTGTTAGTTTAGTTAGTTATTTGTTTTAGTTAGATTTAGTTTTAGTTGGGTAGTTTTAGTTAGTCAGATAATTTTAGTTAGAGATATGTAATTAGTTTTAGTTAGCTAGATTGTTTTAGTTTGGTACATAGTTGCTTAGTTACTTTAGTTAGCTACATAGTTGCTTAATTACTTACTTTAGATAGTTAGTTAGATTAATTAGTTCATCAATTTTGTTAGTTAATTAGTTAGGTTGCTTAGTTATTTAGATACTTGCTTAGTTTAGTTACTTTGTTAGCTAATTAGTTATTTAAGTTTGTTAGTTATTTAGTTACTTAATTAACTTAGTTTAGTTAGTAAGATAGTTACTTAGTTTACTTAATTAGTTAGCTTAGTTAGCTAAGTAGTTTATTTTGTTAGTTAGTATGCTAGTTTTAGTTAGTTATTTACATTAATTAGTTACTTAGTTTACTTAGATAATTAGTTTAGTTAGTTAGCTAGTTACTTAGTTATTTTACTCAGCTTGTTTAGTTAATTTTAGTTATATGTTTTACCTAATTAGTTAGTTTTAGCTTGTTATTTTTAGTTAGTTAGCTTTAATTAGTTTGGTTGTAGTTTGTTGGTTAGTTTGTTGTAGATAGGTAGCAACTTTTAGTTATTTAGTTTTAATTAGTTAGCTATTTTTAATTAGTTCTGGTTTAGTTACTTTAGTTTATTCTATTTAGTTAGCTTTACTTAGTTAATTTTAGATTGTTTTTGTTAGTTTTAGCTAATTAATTACTTTTACCTAGATATTTAGTTGTTACTTAGTTTTCTTATTTTAGTTAGCTTATTTTATTTAGTTTTACGTAGTTATAGTTATTAAGTTAGTTTTATTTGGCTTGTTAGTGTTAGTTAGTTTTATTTAGACACTTAGTTTTAGTTAGTTATTGTATTCAGTTAGTTGTATGTAGTAAGTTTGTTAGTTTTAGTTAGCTGGTTAAATTTCGTTAGTTAGTTTTAGCTAATTAATATTAGTTAGGTAGTTTTAGTTAGTTAATCACTTTTAGTTAGATATTTAGTGTATTTACTTTTAGTTAGTTTACTTTATTTAGTTGTTCTTAGTGTTAGTTGGTTAGTTGGTTAATTTTCATTAGCTAACTTTAGTTAGTTAACTTTAGTCAGTTTTAGCCAGTTTGTTAGTTGGTTTGTTATCTAGTTTTAGTTAGTATTTTTAGTTTTACTTTGGTTGTTAGTTTTAGTTTTAGTTAGTTTATTAGTGTTACTAAGTTTGTTTGTATTAGTTAGTTATTTGTTAGTTAGCTGGTTAGGTAGATAAATAGTTAATTAAATAGTTAGATAGTCACATAGATGCATAGAGAGATTGTTAGCTTGACTGATAAGTAAACAGATAGCTAGAAAGTTGATTAATAATTAGTTAGTTAGTTAGATAGATAGTTACTTAGTTATTGAGTTAGATAGATAGACAGTTAGTTAGCTAAATAGATAGATTGATTGATTCCTTAGCTTTTATTTCGTAATATTACATATACTGAAATGCTAAAAAGAATATTATACATATTTCTCTATGTGTATGTCCATGATCATGAAGGCAAACTTCAATCATACAATTTACTGCAATCAATAATTACCTAAATGTATCATCATCATCATACATTCATATTCCGTTCAAAGTAATCCAAAAGGCCGTTATAAACGCAATCGCACATGCATAATTGGTTCATAAGACAAACATAATTGAAAATTCTATGATAAAACTTAGTCTATGCATGTATGTCAGTTCATATATAAATGTATGAATATTTCATTATAATAATTGCAGTCCATTCAAAGACGATAGATAGCACACATAATTTGTCGATAAAAGAAATATAATTAAAGGTTGAAGATAAAAACGTATATACTTATGGCAAAATGTTTAAAATAGATTATATATAGGGTTGACGCCTCGCAGGAGGTTGATACAAGGGGGGGGGATTCCCAGTCCCCCCGCCCCGTCCACTTTTAGTCGCCTTTTACGACACGCAGGGAATACGGTGAGGCTATTCTTTGATATTGTGTTAAAAAAATGGAGTAATCGTGTTTCTTGACAGGCGATGATTGCTGCTTTCACGATACAATCATCCTAATTACCATTTTGAACGGCTTAATGGTAACCAACTGAAAAATGTTTGAGCTGAAGTTCGGGAACTCTTTTTGTTATTACACCATACGTCACATCTATAAAATTCAAAATAGTTAGTTGTTAGTTAAGCATGTAATTATAGTTAGATAGATAGTTGAATAGCTAGTTAGCTAGCTAGCTCGAGATATAAGTAAATAGATAAAGAGACTTTTCTTTAAATTTTTGTTAACTGTTATTAAGTTTCGGTTACTTGGTATATTCTGGTATTTAGGTTTGCCAAAACATATCGAGAATTGTTTGTACTGTTCAGTTAATTTCAAATATTGTTTTAAAGTTAATTTCTTTGATAGAATTCAGTTTTTATTGGAATTGCCTTCAACTTCATCACGTTTTGAAAATTTCTAACTATTTATCTTGTACTTAGTTTCGTAATTCAATTCATATTTTATCTAAGTTTTTTTCTTATATTCATTATTCAAACAAAATTATCTCCAATTTTTTTGGAGTGTGATACTAGGACGAGCAAAGAAAATTGTTCCATCAGGCCTGGGCACCAAGAAGAAACAAAACAAAGAGAAAAAGATAAGAACTGTTGTGACTTGTCAGATGTAAAGGGATGATAAGAAATGCATTGCTAGAAATACTTAAAAATATTTCATTATTAAACAATAAACATATATATAAATTAGCATCATTACGACCAAAAGAATTATACTCAAAATAGTTATGATTGTTTTTAAATGAGAATGTGCGTCTAAGTATTTCTGTCTATATTGAAATGCCGGTAACCTCCTTATAATAAAGATGGCCGAGTCAATGCAAAGTTTGGACTTTTCTTAAGAGGAATGGAGAGGATTTTCAGTCCCTTCACTCCACCCTCTTTATTCGACTTATATGACACGACATAATAACACCTACTTATTAGCCGTCTGTGGGTGTTTATTAAATCTCAATGCTAGCTGTCCAATTTGTTACATTGTGAGCTCCAAGTATCGACATTATTATTATTATTATTATTATTATTATTATTATTATTATTATTATTATTATTATTATTATTATTATTATTAGTAGTAGTAGTAGTAGTAGTAGTAGTAGTAGTAGTAGTAGTAGTAGTACATGTTTATCATTATTACTATTAGTAACAGTATTAGTAGTAGTAGTAGTAGTAGTAGTAGTAGTAGTAGTAGTAGTAGTAGTAGTAGTAGGAGCAATTTGGGGCCATGGTAGCTTAGTAGTAGTGTGTGTGAGTCGGGAGGAGACTAACACATTTTCGATCCCAAAGCGGGACGTTAGAAAAGGCATCCTGCTCCTTTCCCCCAGTGACGGGATTAATTGTGACACGTGAAACAAGTGTTTCAGATAGAGTGTGTCGTAGTATGCTTCCAATGAGAGAGAGAGAGAGAGAGAGAGAGAGAGAGAGAGAGAGAGAGAGAGAGAGAGAGAGAGAGAGAGAGAGAGAGAGAGAGAGAGAGAGAGAGAGAGAGAGCAATTATATAAAAGGTAATAAAATATGTGAACAGTAATAATCCTCGTTTTATGTTTGCCTATTATTCCCATTAGAGGGGGTGGGGGTGAACACAAAGACAGTGTGTGGTTGGGGAATGAAAGTTGGATGCCCTTTTTAGCACCCCAGCGTAGGATCGATCACAGGTCTGTCGACTCCCGAGCTGTCTTATTATAACTTCTCGCATTTTCTCCTTCCTTTTAATTCCCTCATTCACTTGGATGGGGAAGGATGATGATGATGATGATAATTTTCAATTCATTGTCAGGGAAAACTCACAGTTTTGTATGTGTTTATGTAAGCAAGTGTGTTAAGTGAATCTTTCCCACTTGCCCTGTGGATGACCCAAGCTAGGTGTTGGGGTGAATCGTGGCCAACCATTATCCCCAAAGGGCTCAGATGAGCTACCGAGGAATATATGGCTTTGATAAATGTATGTGTCTTGACCCGGCCACCCCTTTTACAGGGGTGATTGCAGCCTTTGCATACGTATGTGTGTATGTATGTATATTAAGAAGTGATAGTGATTTATGCATATATAACCACGTTTAATAATAACTGACTTATCGTATTCATATGCAATCATGTACATTTTAAAACTTACAGTTTTGTGTACGTTTGTATAACGTACATTTAGATCTGATAATCGTGTACAGTATTCATATTATTTATGCATGCACATTAGGCACTGATTCGCTTATGCACACTCACACACAAACACACACACCACACACATACACACAGAAAAGTGGCAAATGAAATTCAATACTTCAAAATGTAAGGTAATAAGAATGGGTACAAGTGCAAGAAGGCCCAAGCTTGACTACTCGGAGGCTGGAGTACAACTTCAAGAGACAGAAAATGAGAGAGATCCAGCAGTAAACATACTGGCAGATTTGTCTCCAGAAATACATATAAATGGCATAGTAAGGGCAGCATATGCCTTCTTATCAAATGTAAGGGTAGCCTTCAGGCACATGGACAAGGAAATGTTCAGAAATATTTATGTAACCTATGTGAGACCAAAACTTGAATATGCAGCCCCTTTTGGAATCAGCACTTGAAAAAGCACATAGCTAAGCTTGAAAAAGTTCAAAGACATGCCACGAAACTGGTGCCAGAAATACGTAATTTCAGCTATGATGAGAGGCTGAGGGAATTAGACTTACCATCACTCGAAGCTAGCAGATTGAGATGGGATATGGTAACAGTCTTTAAATTCCTTCATGGTTATGATAGAGTGGATAGGGATCGATATTTTGATATGGCTGGCTCTAGAACTAGAGGTCATAGTTTGAAGCTTGGTAAGAAAACTTCTTTGCAGGATGTAAGGAAATACTTTTTCAGTGTAAGAGTAGTTGATAATTGGAATTGGCTAAGCGAGGAGGTAGTTAATGCTATCTCAATCCATAGTTTTAAGGACAGGTATGATAAGTATCACTAAGTATAAAATGGAACCGATGAGGAGACGGGAAGATACGAGCATTGGGCTCTTTCCCGTAAACACAATTAAGTAATCACAAATAGGTAATCACACACATGTATAAATATATATATATATATATATATATATATATATATATATATATATATATATATATATATATATATATATATATATATAAGAGAGAGAGAGAGAGAGAGAGAGAGAGAGAGAGAGAGAGAGAGAGAGAGAGAGAGAGAGAGAGAGAGAGAGAGAGAGAGAGAGAGAGAGAGAGAGAGAGAGAGTTTGTTTTTCTGTGGGATATGACTGTCAAATATAATTATTGAAAAAAGGATGATGTAAAAATAAAAGTATTATCAGTACATTTCATCGGGGGGGGGAGGAAATTTTTATTATTTTTTTCATCTCTGATATTAACCCCCCCCCCCATGATATATATTTTGATTTGATTTGGGTTTCTTATAACCATTTTTATTTATTTATTTATTTTTATTGAGATATATCAGAAACTATGTCAGTAGATAAGCAAAGCATATATGCTTCCATTTTAGTGCTTATACGCGGCAGCTCAGTGGTAGAGAGCGTGAGTCGGGAAGGGGCTTAGGTGGGTTCGATCCCATCGTGAGGCATTAAGAAGGTCATTTCAACTTAATCCCCATATAAATCCAACATGCCAATGTCCACCCCTACCACCATAGGGACTATTGGTGACGCATAAAACGATGCCTTTTGGGGTCTTCAGATAATCCTGATTATAACCATGGAACGATTATTTTGCTCAGCCCAACTTTTTATTTTATTTATTATTATTATTTTTTTTTTTAGTGTAACACCGTGACAGGCAAAAACTGCCCTCATCAATAAAGGCTCGGGCCCGAGAGACCACCAAGATGAAGGAAATGAAAAAGGTTAAGGACAAGGCAGAGATGAAGTAATGTCACCGAAAGGAAAACAACCGATTGAAAAAACAGTGTAAGTACAAAGGACGTAGAGATATGGAGGACTAGGCCCTGAAATAACGATAGATCTGCTGTTTGAAGGATGATAGGTCATAAAACTTAGAAAAGACAGAATGAGGAAGAGAGTTCCAGAGTCTGGAGGTAGCTGGGAAGAAGCAGTCGCTGCACCGACCAATCCGCGAGCTACAAATCTCCACACAGTACCTGTGAGATGAGGCCGCTTGGCGAGTGTTATGCGGCCTCTGCAGTGGGGGATGAATGCAACTCGCCTACTCTTCCGAGCAGCGATGGAAGTAGTAGCAATAGAAAAGAGAAAAGGAAGATACCTTACAGCGAAGAGATAGAGAGAATCCAGTTTAGAAGTAAGAGAAGGATCATTAATGAGTCTGACTACCCTAGATGTGAGAGCAGTATTCTAAGCAAGGACGGATAAGACCTTTATGAATTTTAATTAACTGTAAAGAGGAAAAGCAATGACGAAAACGAAACAAAACCCCCAATATTTTGGATGAAGATTTAGAAATTTGGAATATGTGATTTCTCCATGACAAGTTAGAGGTTGTACAGATTACAAATATGTTAATAGAATTAAGAAGGTAAATTTCATTAGTATCGAAGACAATAGGGCTATCAGGAGGAGAAGATGGTAACGGGATAGCCAGAGGCTGTGTTTTGGATGCATTGAATTTAATAAAATTTTTAGTGCCCCACTCAGATACCCTCTGCAAATTGGAGTTCAGAGTAGAAGAAAGAGTGATACGTGACTGATTACAAGTAGCAGATGAAGGTTGTAAAGAAATGGCAGAGAAAAAGTGAAGGGTAGAATCATCAGCAAAGGCATGAAGAAGAGAGGAAAATGGGGATTGTAGAAGATCAGTGATGAAGAGAAGGAACAGAGTAGGTGAAAGAACAGAACCCTGTGGAACACCACTGGTAACAAAGAAAGGGCATATTTTTTTTTTTTTGGTGACACTAGGACGGGCCAAAAATAATAATATAAAACAGCCTTTATCGGGCCTGGGCACGAAGAATACATAAAATAAAGAGAAACAGAGATGGAGAGTGTAATGGCCTGTCAGATGTGAAGAGATTGTGAAGACGCGTAATGAATATCCAAGAATATTCAGTGTAGCTGTAGGCATAGAAAAAGAACCGTAACTGAAGGAAGACTTAACATCAAACTGTCCTGGACAGACCTATTTAAGTTAAAAAAAACCCTCAGCTGTATTATCGCAACGGGCGGTGGTGCCATGAGCCAACCTACTACTGGAAAATGTCGCACCATCAACAACTACAGATATAAAACGGTCAGAGCGGAAACTGTAAATCAGAGCACAGAAAGATAGGGTCAAGCCATAGGCAGGGAGTTTGGCCAACAGAGCCTTGTGCCAGACTCTGTCAAAAGCCTTAGAGATATCAAAGGCGACGACAAAGGATTCCCCATAGTTGCTCAGAGAAGATGGCCATACATGAGTAAGATAGGACAGGAGGTCACCAGTGGATCTTGCCTTGTGGAAGCCATACTGGTGATCGGAGATAAGTTAGTTAGATTCAAGGCGTATCAAGAAGTGAGCATTGAGCAAAGTTCGAAAAATTTTGCAATTGAGGAGGTTGGGGCAATAGTCGGTAATTTGAAGGAATAGAGCGGTTACCCTTCTTAGGAACAGGTTGAACTAGAGCATACTTCCAAGGTGAAGGATAGATCCTGGCTGACAGAATGAGCTCTGTCTAAAATTTTATTTCATTTCGAAAAGAATTGGAAACTGCCAAAAGGTAAGATGGAATAACTTTTTTTTTTGTAGTGCTTCTAACTAAAGTTTTTGTTCTCCGCTACTGGCCCTCTAACCCCATGTAAACAACGGAATGGCCACAATTCTCATAGAGTATAATGATGCTCCATTTTGAGTGTCACTATTAACCCCCATTAGTATAGGCAAGACACAGAGATCTTGGAACTGAGGGATAAGGCTGGATGCCCTCCCTAATGCTCCGCAGTGATATCGAACCAACAAATAAGTTATACCCAGATAGAAAATGGCGCTTGTGTCACTTATGTAAGGTTTGAACAAGTTTGCTCAACTGAAGAAACTACTCTCTCTGCACGACTATTATATCAATTTTTAGCCTTCGTATCTCTGTCTTGATGATGCACTTCGCGCTTAGGAAAAGTCTCTCTTCATAAGCCATGATTGTTTGTAGGGGCCGAGTAGGGAAGCCACAAATGCAGACTCGAGCCCACTGAGAGACATTAGGATGGTCGTCCAGTCTTAATCTCCCAGCTCCAGTCTGTCTGTATCTGCCCCCATTCATGGAGACTAAGCACACAAAATGTTGCATATTCTCAAGAGGGACGTATGAACTATGAGGCTTCTGATAGGAGTTTTCCCACCAGAACACCTAGCCATTATGGCACCATCTCTAGGGAGAAAACAATGGTAGCCTCACCATTTTCATTTTGCATTCTTGTATTATAGTTAAAGCATAACGGGAAAAAATCCGGTATTTAGTAACAACTACTTTTCCTTTTCTTGTTTCTTTTTTGAAGTGGAGCGAGAAATGATCCTGCAAATACCAATTATATATATATATATATATATATATATATATATATATATATATATATATATATATATATATATATATATATATATATATATATATATATATATATATATATATATATATATATATATATATATATATATATATATATATATATCTATATATCTATATATATATATATATATATATATATATATATATATATATATATATATATATATATATATATATATATATATATATATATATATATATATATATATATATATATATATATATATATATATATATATATCATATATATATATATATATATATATATATATATATATATATATATATATATATATATATATATATATATATATATATATATATATATATATATACTATATATATATATATATATATATATATATATATATATATATATATATATATATATATCTATATATATATATATATATATATATATATATCATATATATATATATATATATATATATATATATATATATATATATATATATATATATATATATATATAAAGCTAACCTCTCTACTGTACGTGAAGCGTAAAGATGTAAAACACCCCAATAATGAATGGTAAAAAGGAAAAAAAAAACATCAACCTTTCCTACTTTATAGTATTAAACATAGCGTTTGAAGGCCCCCACCCCCATCATCGCTAAAAGGAATAAATTAGTTACTATATAGGTAAAACTAACTATACATGTAATCAAATAATTAAAACATTAGAACTTAACTAAATAAATAATGGACCGCCATTTTTATGCGTTTTCGTGTGTCTCTTTGCTATATAATAAAATTATAGGACGACTAAAACAGTGGATAGAAATGAGCGACTGAAAATGACTTTTCAACAATATTAACTATTAGGCTATGCTCGCTAACGAGTCATTTTCTGCCGCCATAAAAATTCAGCCACACCAAACCTTATCAAATGGTGTTTCTTTCTCATATCGTTTCAGATTTACTGACATATTTATATATTTACTCTTTATTACTTATTATATTAATTTTTTCTAACCCTATTATGCTTGAGTACATTGATTGTGCTTTATTGTCATCGTGGTCTTCAACATGACAAGGTTTATTGAAGTCCCCGCGCTAATAAAGGTGGACAACAGCCATACTGGAGCTACATCAGAATTATCATCATCCGTTGTCCAAATAGAACCTCTCTCGACCTTAGGGTGATTTCTTAGTATTATAAATATGAGACCGCGATTTGCTTTTAGCTGTGATAGATTCAGACACAATGTACAGGATGTCAGTATTATAAATATCGTAGATGTTTTCTATGTGAATATGTTTGTTTGTGTGTGTGTGCATTACTCACACAAAGGTGAATTTTATTCTTAACAATTACTACAATATTTTTGTCATCCTCAGAGAATTCCTTCAGAAAGAGAAGTCACTCCTAATGCTAATATATATATATATATATATATATATATATATATATATATATATATATATATATATATATATATATATATATATATATATATATATATATATATATATATATATATATATATATATATATATATATATATATATATATATATATATATATATATATATATATATATATATATATATATATATATATATATATATATATATATATATATATATATATATATATATATATATATATATATATATATATATATATATATATATATATATATATATATATATATATATATATATATATATATATATATATATATATATATATATATATATATATATATATATATATATATATATATATATATATATATATATATATATATATATATATATATATATATATATATATATATATATATATATATATATATATATATATATATATATATATATATATATATATATATATATATATATATATATATATATATATATATATATATATATATATATATATATATATATATATATATATATTATATATAATTATATATATATATATATATATATATATATATATATATATATATATATATATATATATATATATATTATATATAATTTTTTTTTTTTTAAATCTGTAATTGTTCATCCATATAGTGTATTCAAGTAAGAAAGAATTTATTTCTACTCTAGATTAAGTTTTAATTTTCTCTCATTTTTGAGGAGAGGCGAACTGAACCTCTGAAAACCACATACGTTGAACATAAACCACAATTGGGGATTAAGATGAGATGTCGGTTAACGCTGAATTGACTACACTAAGGCTTCCAATGCTCTATGAGATGGCTTCCCCCTCCCCCCTCCTGTTTGGATTGACTGTAAACAGGCTCTCAAAGGTGTACAAATCATTTGTAAACACACACACTCGGACGTAAAGTGAACATAATTCCTCGCTTGTGGGTAATGGATTTCATCAATAGTTTATATCTTTGTTTGTTTGTGTGTGTGTGATTACCTAATTGTGATTACCTAATTGTGTTTACAGGAAAGAGCCCAATGCTCGTATCTTCCCGTCTCCTGATCGGTTCCATTTTATACTTAGTGATACTTATCGTACCCGTCCTTAAAACTATGGATTGAGATAGCATTAACTACCTCCTCGCTTAGCCAATTCCAATTATCAACTACTCTTACACTGGAAAAGTATTTCCTTACATCCTGCAAAGAAGTTTTCTTACCAAGCTTCAAACTATGACCTCTAGTTCTAGAGCCAGCCATATCGAAATATCGATCCCTATCCACTCTATCATAACAATGAATGTGTATGTGTATGTGTATGTGTGTGCTTGTGCGTGTGTGTACGTCTCATCTGTAATATCCAATGTGTCTTTTTCAGTGTAGCAATGAGTGCCAATAATAAAAATAATAATAATAATGATAATAATAATAATAATAATAATAATAATAATAATAATAATAATAATAATAATAATAATAATAATAATAATGATAATAATAACAATAATAATAATAGGTTTGAGTATACATGTACATTATATGATATATGGGGTGAACCAGTTTCGGCTGTCATGTCTCGCTGCAGAAGATTCTTTCCCACTTACCTTGTAGATGACCCATGCAGGGTGGTGGATGGAATTGAGGCAACCTTTTATTCCCTATTAGGTAAAAAGTATTTATGGCTTCTAATGTACTTTTACTCTGCCACCCCCTTTAAGAGGCGTATTGCGGCCAGTGTTTCTATATAGGGATCAAGCCACACTTCAAAAGGCGCGCAAAAAAAAAAAAAAAAAAAAAATCGTCCTCCACCAGGCCTCATCAGGAGTTTTTACCAGCCATATATATCATGTGAGAAGTTTTCCTGAAAATCAAAGATAGGTTACTTTTGTTTAGGTTGTTGTTCAATTCATTTTCTTATATGACGCTGGACAGAAAAAGAATTGATATTGAATGTGCTGTTATTAAAAAAAAAAAATATATATATATATATATATATATATATATATATATATATATATATATATATATATATATATATATATATATATATATATATATATATATATATATATATATATACCCCATATACCCCTTACAGGGGTATATAGGAGTTGTATAATGTCTTTTTATAATAAAGATCATTTCGTATTTATTTTCAAAATAAAGGGAGAGGGATAGAATGTTTATTCTCACCACCTCGATATATAGATATGGATATTTTTAGCTGCCGTGGCCGGGTGGTAGCGCGACCGACTTTGTTCGTCAGGAAATTGGTACGAGACCCAGAAAGCGCCTAAACCTGAGTCCTTCGCAAGAAGGCCCCGTCCTAGCCCTTAATAAAAAAGGGAGTGTGTGACGTAAAAGCAGATCATCATATGTAATTGGTATGAAGATTCCCTATATATATATATATATATATATATATATATATATATATATATATATATATATATATATATATATATATATATATATATATATATATATATATATATATATATATAACCAAATAAGCACATTACATATGTGAAAACATGAATAATTTTTACCCCGACCGGGACTTGATTCATGTTTTCACATATGTAATGTGCTTATTTGGTTATTGTTGGTCCCGAATGGGATTGGGAGTTGAATTAATGTGAAAACGAAACCACGTGTGAGGTTCGGGAAACTGTAATATGAACATAGTGGCATGCAGATAGAATGCATTCATTCCTACTATAGCAGATATAAGCTATAAGGTCTGTTTTCTTTTAACCTTCTGTGGTGTAGATGGTAGCGCCTTGGCTTAGTAATTATAAATTCTAGGTTCAAATCCCGGTTGGGGTAAGCCCTTAACGTAACACTTTATCACAAGTATTAGGAAGTGTTTGTTGACTGACCACAAACCTCTCTCTCTCTCTCTCTCTCTCTCCCTCTCTCTCTCTCTCTCTCTCTCTCTCTCTCTCTCTCTCTCTCTCTCTCTCTCTGGACGACTGTGTAATCTCTACAGTTATTGCTGATTTCTGAGGGTTCTACAGCGCAGTTTGATTCCTCACCGTGGCGAGATTCATAGTAAGATACAGACATCATTTTAGTGTCAACAGTGCTTTTTGGGGTCTTTTTGGACTTAGTCTGTAGTTTCGAGAAAAAACTATCTGCCAGTGGTAAGACCCCATTCGTTTGGCGGACTCGGATTTGCGCATGCGCAGTACGACGTGGGGTGACGTCATGTTGCTTCCCCCCCTCGTTGACGTCTCTCCAAGCTAGTGTTGCCACCTCACCGGATATCATGGACTATTCAGGACCATCCTCCTTGGCGGATATCGAGGCCGACACAGCCCTGTGTGACGAGGATGGCCAGGATATGCGGGATTGGCCTACTCTTCCACCATGTAGACATCAGCAGCCACCAGCTGGGGCTATGTGCTCTCACCCTCATCCTCAACTACTGAACTCTGCCTCCTCTAAACGCCCCATAGACGATGGGTCTGATTCCAGCAGTGCCTCAACGTCGCCTGCTGCCAAAACTCACAAGACAGACAAGGATGCTGTTCCACATGCAACCTCTGGCAGTCCCCTGCCCTGCCCTCTTCCTCCTGCTGTACCTTTGTTACCTCCTTCAGCTACCTCTTCATCACTCCAGTCAGCTGCACTCTCGTCGCTCCCATCTGTTGCCCCAGCCTTTGCTCCTCGGGCAGATTATGTCAAGCTGGGCTTCCAAGAAAATCCCTCCAGTGAAGTGAAGCTTCGTTGGCTTACTGATGTCACCAAAACTTTTCGTCTCAATCGGGAGCTGGCTGAGGTGAAGATGTCTTCGGTTACATCACGCTTTGTCTACATCTCGAGGCGTCGCAAGGACATCATTGACAGGGTCACGAGTGGGGATTTTCTTTCTTTACGTTGCGATATTCAGGACTCAATTGAGCGGCCCCGTAAGTTCCCAACATACCTCGTTACTCGCTACCCTATTGCACTTGACCCTTCCCTTGCCAAGGAGCTACCAGGAGTGCACACTGCTCGACGGTTCCTTCAGGACGGGGAGCCCATCAACCGTATTGTCATCACCTGGAGTCTCCCTGAACCACCCCCACCAGTCGTTGAGTTTTCCTTTCTCCCTTGCCTCCCTTCCTGTGAATTGCGCAGGATGAAGGACGAGCAGCCTTGGTGTTTTAAATGCTGGGGTATTGGCCATATCTCACACTATTGTTCTGCTCCGGCCAGATGTGCATGGTGTGCTGCTGCCCATGACACACGCTCCTGCCCGCACCGTATACCTGCCTCATCTGCTGCTGCCGCTGCTTGTGATACTGCTTCTGGATCCACGTCTCAGCCTCCGCCGGACACTTCACAGTGGAAGTGTGTTCGGTGCAACATGCCTGGGGTCAACGTCTGGCATGGCTGTGCTAGACGGTCTCATGCCACACCACCAGAGCGCGCTCCACTGCCCCCGCCACCGCCCATCGCCGCACCTTCCTCTCTACGTCCTCCTGACTCTGCTGACATCATTGCTCTCCGTAAGGCTGTTGCTACCCTGGAGTCCCGCTGTACAGCTCTCACAGCTCGCCTTGATACCATAGGTGCCCGCATTGACAGTATGGTCACCCAGCAAGATACAATGGAAAGGACTCTCGCAAGTTTGGTCGAGTCTCATCAAGCTGTTGTTGACACCATCACGACTCTCACTGACAAGTTTAATAAGGTCGCCTCCCACCTTGAGAAGTTGACTGATGTGCAGCCCAGGTCTTCTTCATCCCATGCTCTGTCTGACAGTGCCCCGCCCACTTCTGCCTTCCGCAAAAATAAGAATAAGATTCGCTAGTCGCATACAATTTCATGCCATCTCTTGGAATGCCTTTGGAATTAGACACTCTCCTAAACTCACTGCACTTAGAGCCTATGTTTATCGTCATCATCCGCAGGTTATTTTCATACAAGAGGCTTTTCCTGGTGGTGCACCACCAGGGGAGGAGGCTCCTATGCTCACAGGGTATGTTTCATATGTGCATTATACCAGAAGAGGACTCATTACCTACATTCATTCCTCCATACCTCACATGCTCCTTGGTTCTTCTGCACAAGTTGATATGACCTTTCAGCTCTTTGAAATCACTGTCGGGAATGGTACTCTTCGATTGTGCAATGTCTACTCTGCCCCAGGTGTGATTAATCTACCAGCCCTTCCAATACCTACAGACAGTGGAATGATCTATATGGGGGATTTTAACGCCAGACACCCCGCCCTTGGTGACTCATCTCTCACTCCCAATCGCGGTGGCAAGCCTCTGCTCGACTACATCCGCCGCTACCGCCTCACCCGCTGGGATACTGGTGGTGCCACACACGCTCGTGGGGGTACTGTAGATCACATTCTCACAGCTGGCCTTGTGGAACCTAATGTCTCCTGCTCTTCTATCCCTTCTCTCTTTTCTGACCATGTTGCCCTTAGCCTGAAATACTCCATACTTCAGACTCCAGCTACCCTCTCCCATCACCGCACCCGCATCTCTATCCCTCCCAAATACTGTCCCACTTATATTTCCTTTATCTCTCACCTCCTTCCCACTTTTGATCTCCTTTCTCCAGACAGCTTATACAACTCACTGGTGGATTCTACAAATGACTTCTACACGCATTATGTTCTCAGACCACACGTTCCACGTCGCCCTGAGGCCCATTCCTGGACTTTGGATCAGCGTATTGCCCAGGCGGAAAGGACAGCTGTGGATGCTGGACTCTCCTTTCAAAGACAGCCCACCCCTGACCACCTGCACCAATATCAGTTGGCGAGGGATGATCTAGTTGCCCTGCAGAAGTGTGTGCACACGGAGTATTGGCAGAAATTTACGGATAGTATTAACCATCAGACTAGCGCTGGGACTATGTGGCATCTTATAAGGAAGGCTGTCAAGAAGAAACCCACCTGTGCTCTACACCACAGTCCACTTGAGTACGCTCAGGACCTCATTACTACCTGGTCAGCACAGTCACAAACTTGCAACCTTCCCGGGAACGTTCAAGAGGCACTCTCCACCCACCGCAGTGTTCGTAACCTCCGCCTAATGGGTGCGTTACTACAGACGGATGAAGAGGATGACATCCCATTCACAGAGGATGAACTACGACGTGCTCTTGCTAGGATTAAGGCTACTGCCCCTGGGGAGGATGGTCTTACATATCAAGTTCTCCGTCTTCTTCAGAAAGTTCCTGGTAACCCCCTACTGCGCCTCTTCAATCTTTGCTTTTGCTTGGGGCATGTGCACTCTGCCTGGACCAGAAGCACTATTATTCCTCTGCCAAAACCTGGAACCGACAAATTTAGGCCTATCTCCCTCACCTCCTGCTTCAGCAAAGTGTTTGAACGCATCCTTCTTGCCAGGCTCATGCACCGTCTACTGTACTGCTGGCTAGTACAGTGGTAACGCGCTGGCTTCGCATTCACGAGGTCGAAAGATCGGTCCCCGTCCAAGACCGAGAGTTTAAGCTGTTTACTGGCAGGAACTGCTGTGAGTGGACATCACAGTGGGGGGTTGGGGCTTGTCCTGGCTGACGAATACCCATTGTAAAATGGAAATAAAGTTTATTGAAGTTTATTATGGTTTCCTCCCACAACGGAGCACACATCACTGCCTCGCTGAACTCTACACCCGTCTTTCTCCCACCAGTGTGGTCGCCTTCCTGGACCTCAAATCTGCCTTCGATATAGCCAACAAGGAAATTATTCTTGACCAGCTGGTGGACTTTGGAGTTCGGGGGAACATACTGAAATGGATACGGGGATATCTCTGCAACAGAACATCAAGTGTCCTTTTTAAAGGGTCGTATAGCTCCTATGAACGGTTTGAACTGGGTACTCCTCAGGGGGGTGTGCTAAGTCCTTTTCTATTCAATATCCTTATGCATCGTCTACTCTCCCTCCTTCCTGTCATCCCCGGTACTACAGTTACCTGCTATGCGGACGACATATGCATCCACACGACCTCAACTCACGACCTTCAGCACATGCTCCATGACTTTTACGTGTCTGCTACCTCCTGTGGCCTTATTATCTCCCCAGAAAAAAGCAGGATTTTTACTTCACGCAACTGCAGAGCACTGCCCGCATTCGCCATGGGTGGTAATGTCATCCCTCACTGCACACAGTACACGTATTTAGGTGCACCTGTCCGGATCACCCCAGCTATACCTGCTCGTCAACGAATTCATCCCTTTGTGAAGAGCCTTCTTGACCGTCTGGAGCCCCGCTTTGCACCTGTCAAGTGGCTTGCCAACAATGCTGCAGGAGTCTCCATCCCAGTGGCGAGGACCCTCTACATCCTACTACTTCGGTCAGTGGTTGACTATCTGTCTCCTGCCTTATGTCAACTTCCTAAACCAGCTCTCGAGCCACTTGAAAAGTTCCAGAATCGAGTCATGAGATTTATCTTGGGATGTTCTCTCTCTACCCGTATTGTGAGTATGCAGTTGGAGCTCAACTTACCCCCTCTTGTGGAGAGGATTTATGCCAATGTGTCCTATTTTACTGTTAAGTGTCTTCACTACCCCTTTCTTGCTCCGTACTTCTCTGCTGTCATGAGGACGTCCCTTGATCCAGACGCACCCAGGCTCCCACTTCGAGCAGGAGGTCATAACCTTATCAGGGTGGTGAGTGACATTCTCCGTGGCCTTGACATCAACCTGCCAGTGCAGGCGGCTGTCCCAGATTTACCACCCTGGCGTGTCCCCCTCCCCGCTGTCACATATACACCGACCTCGAAGGATGTCTATCCCCCCTTGCAGAGACAGTTAGCTCTGGAGACTATCGCTGATGTATCCACGTCTGTCCCTGCAGCACACCACGTCTATGTTGATGGTTCTGTGCAAGCAGATGGGAGGGCGGCATGTGCTGTGTTTTCCCCCACCATGGAGCCGCCTGTGCCGGCTGATTCATGGATTGGCCGTAGACTACCCACCTCGTCGAGCTCCACCTACTGTGAACTGAATGCCATCTTGGATGCCGTGACTCTCCTTGTTCGACGACGAGTGAATGGGGTAATAATTTGTGACTCCCAATCGGCCCTACAAGCCCTATCCTCGCCAAGACCTATCTGTGGCCGTGCTGTGGGAAATATACTATGTCGCCTCGCAGCCGCTCGGGATGCTTCTCTTGTTGTGTCATTTGTGTGGACTCCATCCCACATTGGGCTGACTGGCAACGACACAGCGGATCGTCTTGCCAAGGCGGCCTGTATGCTGGATGGGCATGCTGTGGACGCTGAGCCCTCCCTCCGATGCCTACGTAACATCATCTACTCAGCTGGGTTTGCCATGACGGTCCAGCGCAGGGACACGGAGAGGGCCAACAGTGTGTCCATACAGCACCATGATCACTTCCTTCACAGTCGCTACAAGTATCGCAGACGCGGGTTAATGGTGCGGAAAAACAATGTAGTTAGTGCTCGGCTCAGAATGGGGTATCGGCCTTTATGGCAGGTCTCCCAGACTCTAGATATGCCACAGTACACCTCCTGTACATTATGCGACCGAACTAATGCTAACACTCTTGACCACTATTGTCTTCAGTGCCCCGCAGTGAGAGATGTTTTACCACGAGGTCAGAACTTTATACAGATCTGCTCATTTTTACTTAATGATGACAACCTTGATGTTATTCTTGCTCGTTTTCCTCACTTTGGTGGCCATTAATTATATTGAATTATACATATATTTTCTGTATGTTACTATATAATTCTGTTTGTGCATTCTGCGTTTCTCTGAGCTTTACTTTTGCATATAATGTACTCTGTGCTGCCATTCTGTGAGTTGTGTGTTAGTATGCAGCAATGTTTTATCAATATGTACACCTCCCTGTAAACCATGTTCAATTCTTGATTTTATATCCATTTGAAGCATTATTTGTATGAACTCATGTAATGTCTGACGCCTTGGCGCAATAAATTAATAAAATAAAATAAAATAATCTCTCTCTCTCTCTCTCTCTCTCTCTCTCTCTCTCTCTCTCTCTCTCTCTCTCTCTCTCTCTCTCTCTCTCTCTCTCTCTCTCTCTCTCTCTCTCTCTCTCCTCTCTCTCTCTCTCTCTCTCTCTCTCTCTCTCTCTCTCTCTCTCTCTCTCTCTCTCTCTCTCTCTCTCCCCCCTTCCTTTTTGTTTTAGTTGTGGGCACCCTATGACCTTTAGTGCTTCCCGTCATTGCACTTGCAAATACACAAATGGGGCCCCAAAGTCTTCAGGTCAGAGATTGTCCTGGAATACTATTGTTGTCCCAAAGAAAGAATGTAAATCAGAATTACCATTAGTTTACAGTAGGCTACTTATGTATATTGTAAGCTATTATTGTCTCTTAGATCTTTTTGCGCTTTCGTGTTTCTTGCCTGTCTTAGAAGAGGCTCACTCATTCCCGGCAAGTCATAGAAAGTGAAAAATAGGGGTAAGGGACTTTGGGAATGGCACTACTTATCAACCTGAATTACTTTATCTTTTCTAAATTATAGCTGTCAAAGAAGCTAGGATTAGCAGGGAGTGGTAAATTTTACATTTCTGCATATATTTTGTTACAGATTTGGTCCTCCTGCCGGCTTCTGTGGGATATTATATTCCTATTAAAAGAAATAATATTGTACGTGTGATTGTTGTCAGCATGAGTTTTTTTGGGGAATATTTTTTATTTATTAGTCTTGAAAGTTTTAATGACGGTATTAATATGTAATTTGAGAAATATAGATGCCATGACCAAAGAAAAATGTATTGCACATCTATTATTCTTACTTAAATATAGCCTTAGCATGATATAACTACAGATAAAACTACTTTGTTTACTTTTGTGGTGGTGGTCTTTTTGTAATTGTAAAACTACATAAGACTTCTCTGTCATTATGTGATGTTGAAGCCCTTTAAACGCAGGCTTACATTGCAAGAACCAGACCATAGCTTGTACAGTGACGTGCCCGTAAACACGCATTTTAAGACATCGCTTATATATACTATTGTCTTTTCTTTATTTTTTTAGACGTTATAGTGATCTGTTTCTTGAATCTGTCATTAAGTGAACTTCAGTGAGATTTATTGCAGATTTATTATCTTTGCATTACATTACATAATCTGATGATAAGAAATTATTTTAGAACTTAACATTGGAAGCCCTGTGACTGATCTGATTGGAACGTGAAGTTAAATCGATGACAATGTATCTGTCCTAGCGTGGTTTAATTACGGTTACATCGAAGAAGCGATATTAAGACTGGAGATATTTCAGTGCTATCAGAATGGGAAACGGAGTCTCTTCTTATTACGTAGGACACGGGTCTTACAGGGAGATTGAGACTTTAGACTTCTTACCATTTGGAGTAAGACTCAGACTAGCCTCTTATAAATACAAATGCATGTGTGGTCGCAGACATTGCAGTAAGTACTATGTGCCGTAAAGTAATAGCTGAATTATTAACCCTTATTTAGCTGATACTAATGTAAAAAAAAACCTGGAGTACCTTGTTGTGCCAAAGGTAGGTCTGGAAAGAGTTTTCTGATGTTTTAGCTCAGTTATATCTTGAGGTAGCTAGTATGATTATATGTAGATGAGTTTGAGGTAACGAAGCTTAGTACGTTGTTTCTGTCACAGATTGCGGGATTTTGGTTTTGCTGATAAAGTCAGACATCATTAAAAGGTCTGAACGCAGGTTGGAGCTTGGGAATTAAGGCTGAGTGCCCCTCTTATGCCCCACAATTGGCTTGAACTCGCATATGTCATACTCATTACTTCTTGACATGTGCCCTCTACCACTGGGCAGCCACAACTCTAATGTACTGTACTTAATCATATGCTTTATTAGAAATCTGCAATGGACTTGCTAAACAAGGCCACCCACACATTTATACACATTTGGTTAATATTGAGAAGGTTATTATATTCTGTAAGCATCATTATATCATGGCAAATAAATGTCTGTCATTCTACTTATGAAGTCAGTTTACTTTTAACATTAGTTTGCTCAGTCTCCTAACCTAATCTAACTTAACCAGGCACTTGGGTCTATCTAAGGATGTACTTATTATGAAATTAATGAGCAACTGCTTATCATTATTTGCCATCTCAATTTATTACCAGTTGTTACAAAGTTATTTAAGACTTCTCCAGTGCTAAAGTTTGGTCATTTTTTTTTCTAATTGACATCGGACTTTTTTGCAAACAGTGAAAAAATAGTTTAGAAAAATACGCCTTTTTCTCCATCTTAGATAGTGTTAATCCTTCGTATCTTGTAGCTACTTAGTTTGTTACGTTCCCTGTTAGTGATACTTTCTCACTCAAGCTTAAAGGTTTTAAACCTTCTCTTAATTTCCTTCTTTGTTTCTCTTGATTCTTATCCTTTATTATTTTTTTTTAGGATTTTGTTGAAATTCCATGCTTTCATATCTGCTTATTTATTTTTGTACTTATACATCATGTTTCCCCCCCCCCCGTCAGATACCTCAATGATTATTCTATACCCTTATAAGGTGGCCGAGTGGTACCGCCCGTGACTCTGATTCATTAAGCCGTGGGTTCGAGGCCCACCACAGTCTGAGGTTAGAAAGTGCATTTACTCAGTGTAACGATCACACATGTCAATACCAAATTCCTTTGCAGTGAGACACTGTTCTATTACTTAATAGAAAAGGGACTCTGTGACGTAACACCAATCATTCTGTACTTGTTTAACCGTTGATGTTTCTGATTCATTTGTGGTACTCATCTACCTTTAAATTCTAGTTTGCATATTTATATTACTATCTTAACCACCAGAACTATTTGACTTATGGAATTGACACCCAGTTAATGTTGTCAGTGCCTTCTTATCCTAATCTGCTTCCTAGATTTTTTATGGTATTGTTATCTATTACTGTAGTTTAAACTCAAACAGAGTCATACGTAACTTCTTTTTGCAAGCATTTTACCTGAGGGGTAAAACTCTGTTCAGTTCATTCCATAGTCAAACAACAATTTGGAATTGGAATAGATTCAAAATTGGTATAGATTCCAAAATATTAACAGCTTGACCACACAGTCTTAGGAGCTAACAAATGGATGTACTCCAGCAGAATACTTATGGCATTAAGTTTTTCCATAGTTAGAGCCTGAATTCTCGGATAGTATTTTCTCTTTTAATAAACATTGTGTATGTGCTACTTATTGTTCGGTTAAAAACTGTCAACTTACTCTCTTGATAAATGTGTCTCTACACTATGCATTTTAAATGTATGCGTTGAAATTTTTTCAGTATTACTTTATATTTATAGTTTTATATATAATTACTGCATAGTTATTATTTGTGATCATAACCTGCATTCTAACTTCTATTTTTCTATCTTAGGCAGTGTGTGCTTACAGAGAGGTGGAGCGGGCATGATGGGGGGTGTACTGTCTTCATTTTTCCAATCCGGCAGTGCACTCCTGTCATCCGGCAACCACCGGACTGTCTCAGAAACTACAAAGAAGAACATTAGGGTGGTTTTTGACGCGCTGCGAGCCAACCCCAGAGTCACTGTTCAACGTTTGGATGGCTTGCTGTCCGCTATCCCTAAAGTAAGTGCCGATTTCGCATTATGGCGGAAGATATTCAGAGCTGTGTCGGGTGTGATTGTGGAAGTGCATAAGCAGTGAATTTGTGAGTAGGTACTCTTGAAATGTTAAATGCTTATTTTTTTTTCATCTCCTTGCAACCGTCAAAATTTATTCTCAGACCTCCACACTGCATTCATTCTCTTTAAAAAAGCATTAATATAAGAGTTGCTTCCATATATTTATCATGTTAATTATACAAGTTATATAATGAAGGGGGGTTAAAACCCTTAAATCTTGTAGAGCTCCGAATTCTCCACTATTCCTCCCTTCTGTAGTTCCTGCTCAAGCTACTTGTATTCCTTCTGTAGTTCCTGCTCAAGCTACCTGTAGTACTTCCATTCATTTGTTGTGAGTACCACAAACATGAACGTAAGAAGAATAGATAGGATATTCTAGTATTTTTGGGAGATAAATAATTTGGTTCTGGCATGCTTCATCCTTTATTTCAGTGGATCTTAGCACTTTCCCTGTGAGCTGTCACAAAATGAATGCACCTCAGTGAAGGGGGGGGGGTTCTGCCTCTCCTCAATGATGTACTGTCCCCATTGACATCATAAAAGCTACCGACTCCTTCCAAGGCCCACAATTGGATAAAGTTAACAATAGTTTACCTAGAAATAAAATTTACTATATCTGTCAAGTAATTCCAACCTTACCCAGAGGCTCTGGAGATTTTTATTTTATTCAGTGAGTAGATTATGAACAAGGCATAGAATTTGCCTTAATAACACCATTTTCTTGTTATATTACCGTGCAGTTCTTTTCTGTAGAGTGAATATCTCGCAGATAGTCACTGACAAATACTTAGTGAAATGACCATTCACTGATGTATTAGATGTATTACATGTCTACGAGAGAATGGAATGGTACTGTAGCTGCTATTTTACTTATATTTGGGAGGAAAACATTTAATTTTGGATGAGATGATTTTATGAGTGACCTTATTAGTTTTGAGGCCTCTACATATGACAGCTTTTAAGCATTATTGACTTTCAAGAAATATCCTTTCTTGTATATAAGATTGGATTTTAGTGTGTCTCCTTGTAAAAGGATTCTCTCTTGAAGTGATATAATTATCACTGTCTTACTTGCAATCTGTGGGTTAGTCATTCTTCACCAAGTAGGCTGGATCAGTCTGCATTGGTATAGTATCCTTTGCTAGTTATCTCATCATCTTAAAGTGGCTTATTCGCTTATTCTGCAGAGCAAAGCAAGGTCACTGCTTTGGCTTGAATGCTTAAGGGCAGTGCCCCAGAGCTGATGTACCCTCATACCAATAACAATTGTGCTTTATGAAATTCTCATGTTGGTTAGAGAGATGTTTCTTTTTCGAATTTGAGAGAGATCTCACATGAACTTAATAAACATAGAGTAGGATATGTCTATGTTGAAAGTGGTGTAACGGTTTGACCACTTTTGTGGTTTGCTTGAACTCCTTTTACTGATATGCAGTTCCAGAGGGTAGGCCCAGGACACAAATGCTGCACATCTCTTTTTAGACGCATCACATGCTTCTCTGTGCCTTCCTTTGATTTAGCAATTACAAATTAGTGTTTGCATTTCTCATATCTTTTTATCAGTCGATCAGCTCCTTTTTATAACTCTTCTCTTTAACTTTTATCTTTTCTCTGTTCACCTGTTTCCAAAATTTTTCCTAGTTAAAACTCTTTGAAAATCCTACAATTTTTGCTGTACTTCTCTGCACATCCTCTACTGCTAATCCCCTGAAATTAGAATTTTTCTTTGGTACCTTTAATAGTGCCCTTTTTTCCTACACCACATCTCAATGTTCCTTACTTTGCAATTGGCTTTTTCTACTTCTAAGCCTTATTCTGCACAGCTTTGCACACTCCACGTCTATTATCATAATTCCCTCACTGCATATCAGTATTTTGTTTGAAACATACAGTGTATTAGCACATACCTCATTGTATTGCTCACCAGGTTATGACAAATCTGTATTACCTTTTCATAGGTAGAATGATGAGGTAGAATGATGATGAATATAAAGATTCTAGATTGGTCACTTCTCCTTAACTCAAGCTCAGTTTCATTTATAATATTATTGGGCATAGAAATGATTCGGTTTTATGTCACAAACTCCCTTTTTCTACCAAGGGCTAGGACAATTGCCTTCTTGCGAAGGACTTGTTTTGGCAGATGTAATCGTCACCCTGAGTGCATGCCCTTGCTAATATCAGACCATGGCTGGGTGCGAACCCTCGACCTGACGCCTCAAAGTCCCAGATGCTACCCACTCTTGCCACGGTGACTAGAAATAATAAAACTATAAATCGTATTCCAGGACTCATATGTCTTAAGTCAGTGTGGGGCTTAAACAGTTTCCAGAACTCATATGAGGCAGTGTGCTTTTTGAGTATTAATTCACTAATTTTTATTTGAAAAATAATGTGCTGCCCATGGAGCCAACTTTTCCTTGTGGTCTGCCACTATTAATAACCTAAGCAACATTCTCAAGTTGACTTTTTAAGGATAAATACACCTATTTATAAACTACTGCGGCAAAATGAACCCAATTTGATTAACAAATGATGTCACTGGTTATTCTGTAACCAGTCTTATAAAATATCTAACAGGGGTACCATAGAGGTTAAGAATATGGATTTTTGCATTTGCTCTCTGTCATATAGTTAATTAATGTGTTAAGATTTTTACTGAGGTGAGATTCTCTTAATAAAAAGTAAGTGTCCGTCTCCCAGTAAGTTTTCATTAATAATGAAAGGTCTGAGACTATAGTCCACAAATTTATACATAAAGCTCTCTGACAAGGAATTTCTATGATGAGAGAGTAAGAGGTAATGTCTGCAGGTCTTCATTATGCGTATCCTCCTTTGGGGATGAATTTAAAAGTGTGGTTATGTAGTTGATGATTTATACTCTGGATATGAGTAAGCATTCTGACAATCATCTGGTACATCCTCTGATATAGTGACTCTATAATCATGATTACTTGACCTATATTTACATAAAGTATTTTAAAAGAGCCAAGGTAATTTGCTTTGACTCTGCCACCCTCCTTATTAGGGGGAGTAGGCTCTTGTATATAGTATATAGATTATAAAGTTTGCATTTCTCTTCACAGAATGAAAACTTACTCTACGTACACAATGAAGAAGGATATAATCTGCTGCAAAAAGTGGTTGGTATAAACAATGTAGAAATGGTACGATGGTGTTTGACTAGGAACGTCGATGTTAACAGGGGAGTGTGTTCTCTCCCCCTTCACATTGCCTGCCTTAGAGGGTAAGACTTCTCATCACAGGAGTTATTCTTTATATATAATGTACTAAGGAATTTATTTTTTATTATAATAGATGACTTTGGTAATGCTGATATGTTTAGTGATAATTATTACCATTGTGTTAGTAATGTATGCACTGTTTAGTAGCGTCCACGACGTTGAGGCATCAGGTCGAAGGTTCAAGGCCTGCCACGGTCTGAGACTAGAATGAGCATTCACTTAAGGTAACAATCACACCTGCCAAAACCAAAGTCCTTTGCAAGAAGGCACCATCCTAGCCTTTAGTAGAAAAGGGAGTCCGTGACAGAAAATAATTTAATTATATGCTGAAGAACCATTTTGGGTACACTTATTTTCAGGTATTTGTAATGTTACGTAAATGGTAATATTCTTGGCATGCCCACATATCAGTTGGATTTTTGTGAAAGATTACTGCAAGTCACTTGGTTCAATATTTGCTACTACCTATTTTCTAGGTATGAGGATTGTGTGGAAGTTCTTCTAAAACATGGAGCCAGAATTGATGTAGAAGCTCGAATGTGCTGGCCGGGACCGCACAACCAGAACTGTGAACAGCGTGGAAAGTACTGTAAGTAGCAGTTAAAGTCTTAAGTAAAGTTAGCCTTATGTAGAAGGACTTTTTCTTCTCTGGTAACTCTGCATCATTTTGTAGTTATAACTAGTGTAAAATTGTATATCATATTTATTGTGATTAGAGAGAGAGACTGATAAATCATTGCAAAGCAAGTTTTGTTCTATCAGCTGACTTTTGTCATATTTCTTAATCTTTCTGTCTTCATACTGGTGTTATTGTGATAATTATTGATCATTTTTATAATTACTATTATTGTTATTATTATTATTAGAGAGAGAGAATTTAAAACCCTGAAAGTAGATGTATGAAGGATTTTGAGACATACCTGTGCTTATTAGACAATCTTCCTTTCTTATTGTAATTGGTTTTAAGGTCTTACGTGAAAGTTTAAGAAAAAAAAAACATTTAAGCAAATATAATGCATCAGACAGTGTTATCTATTACTCTTGAAGGTTTTACATCGTCTTTTAAAAAGATAAGAAGAAATTGTTCAGAGGATAAGAAAAAAAAAGTATTTCCCGTAATATAATATTACAGGGTTACAGTCATTTGTAAATCTTCAAGAGATTTTCTCTTTGTTGACGAATTCTGACTCCACTTTCTGGTGAATGGGTTTCCCAAGACATCGGGATTTATCCTTCCCTACCAATGTTTGTATTTTATCTATGTTGAAAATGTCATAATAATTAACAGGATGACAGAACCCATAACACATACAGCCATTAGAGTTTTGCCTTACTCCTCCCATCCATGCATATTCTCTTATTCATTAAGTGGTAAAAAACATGAATTCAGAGATGAAATGTTTACTAACCCCTTAATTTACTTTGCCATTTAGTCTGTTCTTAAAATATAAAATGACATTTGAAGGTGTTATTCTCCTCTCCAACTTCAGGAATTTGGATTTACTTTTTCTTTTTTCATTCAAAGCAAAAACAAAATCAAAACTTAAGAATAAATGGTATCTTTTTCAAGTGAAATGCTATATCCTGCTGAGCTCCACAGGGTTGCCACAATTGTGTAAGAATAGAGGTAAAGAGAGTTCCACAATACCCTACTCAAACTTTCTTTCTCTGTCACTTATTTTGTGACACGAAAACTCAGAGGGGGCTTGATTACTACTACTGTGTTCCCTTAACAGTTTTTATGTGTCTCTTACCTCTTCTAGCAATTGTGTTTCTTCTTTAAAACAAAAAAATGAATCAAAGAAGAAGCTTATAGCTAGCCCTTCTCTCCTCTGTCCACTTCAGTAACTTCTTATGTTGCACAGGGAATGCAAATGTTAAACTACCTCTTCCTTGTCATCAGGGTAATCCTGTTTTTTTTATTGCCAGGTAGAGTAGTGATAGTAATTAAGTTAACTGAAATAACTTATAAACCTAACGATGTGTTGTTGTGTGACATAGAGTCAATAGAGTTGAATGACTTTTGATGTAAATACAACAAGAGCTTTATCATTGCTGACTCTTGTAACTGATATACTGTACGTTTGTTTTGGAATTTATGAGAGATGGATGATAGCTATATTACTCTTTAAGTTTTGTCTATTTTACATGCTGTAGATATCAGTTGCGAAGAATAATTTGTTGTTTTGTTTCAAAGGTGTGCCAGATGTAGGCATGGGAGACAGGTCCAGCGATAAACTTCAGAACGCCATTTATTATGCCATCGATGGAGATCAGGTATAGTTTACGAAAATGTTGCTTCATAATTTTTGATTGCTTTTCTCTATATTGACGGGTCATGAGAAGAGATCTTCGTGGAACTACTATGCTTCAGATTTGACATCTATAACTCCAAGTCATGGGATGGAGTGAAAGGCTGAAATGAGGCATTGATAGGCAATGGTTCTTTGTGAAGTACAGTACTGTATGTATGTTGGTTAAGACTAGAGTGGACTGCAATTATTACACAATGTTCCAGGACCCTTTGTACAGATATTTCCTAGTGAAGAGAGTGATAGAGAGCTTCTTCTCCCAAATACTTGATAGCTCTTCTCCAGAAATGTCCTCAACAATGAAGTACCGTGTCCTTTGAATATGAGCTAAAGACACTTTTCCAGTAAAATTATGTTCAGCAAAGATTGCTTTTGTACTTGATGTACCATACTTATTCTTCACCAACATATGAAATATCCAGAGATATCTTCACTACCACTCAATTTTTATCAAACCCTTGGAAAAGCACCAAGGCATAGTTGGAAAAAAATGTTTTAACCTCTCTGGATGTGGCACTTCCTGGTCATCGTCTTTGGAAGAAGAATCTTCTAATTCACTCTCTTCAACAAGGATTTCAGGAATAATGGGTCGGGGAACCTTGTGTAATTATTGAAGTCCTCTCTGATGCTTCTTAATTACTACACAAGCCTTAAAGTATACAATATTTATGAACTTTAATACAGTAAAAATAATGTAATAAACAACACAGTAATACATAGATTAATGCATGGGTAGGTTTTTGTTCTTATCTGTGAATGTTGTAACTTGGTTGCTCGTAAGTAGGGAGCTATTGTATTTGGTGAAGGGCATTGTCATTTAAGCAGATACATTGGCTTGACTCTCACTTAATAAATTTAATATGATGCAATGCTTCAGTTTTTTATCACGCTGCTATATTGGAATACATAACTGTGGTGTTAACCAACTTCTATTTCTTAGTAAAGGGAACCACAATTTCCAAAAGGAAATTTCATAGATTTGCAGTAGTAAGGATGGAATATGAAAGCTTAGTTAACATCATATATAAATCTCATTGATAATTTGTGATATCATTTGCCTCAAGTTACGATAAGTAAAATTTCCTTATTTGTTTTCAGGTTGACATTTTAGAGTTATTAACGCAACAGGGAGAAGATCATTGGCTTCCTTGGCAGCAGAAGGAGACCTCTACTTCATATTGCGTGTGAACGGGGGGCTTGGAACTGTGTAAAATTTTTGGTTTTAGAAAGGTAAATGTATGGCTCAATCATTGATAAGTTTCATGGCAATGTAGATAATTTAATTTATTTTATAGGTGTTTAATCTGTTTATTGCATAAAGAAATATTCTATTACCGACATTATTTTCCTGTAAGTGATCAGATTATCATTTTGAGAAGGAGTCCAGCCAGATTTGAAAAAATAATATTTTGTATGCAAACTGTATCTTTGACAGTATATGTTGTATATAATTATTTACTGTATATACATTTATTGTTGCCATGATATTCCGTCTTAATTAACTTAATTTGATATATTAGAAGTAGAGATGGTTACTATGTACTCTTACTGATGTTGCCATTTCTGATGTGATGATCTGGTTTTACGTCACGTACTCCCAATTTTCTTGAGGCTAGGACGTTGCCTTCTTTTGAAGGACTTTGGTTTTGGCAAGTGCAACTGTTACCTTGAGTGAATGCCCTTTCTAACCTTAGACCATAACAGGTCACTAGCTGACGACCTGAAGAGCCAAATTTGTGCTTTCTACCAACCCGGCCACAATGGCCTTGTTAGTATATCTGTTACAGGACAATATATAGTCCAGTCTGTAGTATGAAATCATCTTAGGGTCTATGCCTTCAGAGGTAGAGGTAAATTGGTGGAATCCATTCCATTTTTTTATGTATGGTCAACCCAGTGAAGGATTGGTATTGATGTTATTATCAGAGGTGTTTCCTTTGTTGTTGAATAAGAAAACTTGTACATCCTGAGTTCCAAGATACAACCTCAAGTCTCCGTCTGCTTCAGGTTGAATCTTGTGTCTAATCTTAGGAGGTGATGTGTTTTGTAGTGTTTACGTTAGCAAGTGTCATACGGGTGAAATTAGTCTTGTTTCTGCGTGAGTTGCAGGAAATTGGAGCT
>JAXCGZ010002286.1:72500-73774 GCA_037179515.1 Halocaridina rubra | reverse complement strand
ATCAACTGAGCTATGAAGATCCGGTCTTCTGAAACTTAATCTCTTTATTGCATACATAAAGAGTTGGGCTGCAGGCAAATCGAGTATCGCGAACTTCATAGAGACGGTTTCAGCTATTAATAAGTTCTATAATGGCCTTAACCTCAACCTGGTATGTCCTTTTACCTAAGGTTTACATTATTCAACATTGGATACGACTCCCCAAACACAAAATCATGCATATCACGTCCAGTTAATAAGACGATATACAATTCCTCATTCAGCTCACTGAAGAGATAATATCCTTGAACCAAATACCGATTTAGGTGCATTACCAAACATATTTGTTAGAGTTTTTTGGCTTGGTCTCACTGATAGAGATTTTAGAAGCCAATAGTAGCCAAGAGAAACAAAAGGAATAAATAACTTTATTATTAGATATATCAACAAGAGTATAAAAGTCGATGTCAAATCTATACCTTCATCGTCCTCAAAAGTATGTGCAAATTATTCAATGCTTATATTCATTTGTTTCTGTACTGACGTAGTGTGTTTGTGTAAGTATATTACCTTAAATGCAAATGTCCCTAAATATATATTCTGCATAGAGGCTACTTATAATTGCTTTATCAATAACAACCATTGTCCTCGATACTTAGAAACCCTAAAGTGAGCTCTTCAGGTAGCTTAAACTTATAACAAAACCACGTTGTCTAAAATAGCAAAATCTTTCAAGAAAGGACCTTTACAGTCTCAGATGGACTAGCCATTGTCCACCAATGTTCTCGGATTACATTAGCTATCACCTAGCACTACATTATGGTATCCACTCCATCCCTTTCACTTTAATGGATGTCACAGCTTCGTAAATATGGTTCACACCTACAAGTTATCTTATTTACCCATTTTTCACCGTAGCATTCCAGCAATCGATATACTTGCCAAGTGAATTCTCCTCACTAGTTTTACATCATCCATCTTTGCCTAGTGTCTAAACCAGCACATTTCGGTTTAAAACGCCCTCACTTACTCCTGCCCTTTACTTTTAACTTTAACAAGCTGACAATTGATAAATTTCCTCATGAAACCCTTTCCCCTAGTTTACATCATCCATCTCTGCCTGGTGTCCAAACCAACAATTTTCGGTTTAATATCTCCTCCCAACTACTGTTGTTTTCATAAAGCTCTGAAGTTTCTCATTATTCATTACCAAGAGAAAACATCTAATTTCACAAATCAAATAACAAAAACTTGCTAATTTAAATAAGAACTTGCTTTTCCCCTGTGAATTTATT
>JAXCGZ010002286.1:60000-67500 GCA_037179515.1 Halocaridina rubra | reverse complement strand
ATTTTTTTCTTGTTGACATTAATGGTCTCTTAAACTCCTTTAGTGGTGCATTTTTTAAACCAGTGAATTGTGACTAGGTCTTATTTTTTTTTTGCCTCTTTTTAACGAAACTCTTGAGTAGGTCTTATATTTCTTCTTGTTTGTGACTCTTTTATCTAATCTGAGCAGCTGAAAGTCTTGTAATGGAGCATTTCTGTTTTCAAATCCAAAGATTCATGACTTGCTCTTATATGTGCTTTTCCCCTCTTTTTATTCAAACTCGTTAAGTTATATATATATATATATATATATATATATATATATATATATATATATATATATATATATATATATATATATATATATATATATATATATAAAACTTAACTAGTTTGGAAATATATATATATATATATATATATATATATATATATATATATATATATATATATATATATATATATATATATATAAAACTTAACTAGTTTGGAAATATATATATATATATATATATATATATATATATATATATATATATATATATATATATATATATATATATATATATATATATATATATATATATATATATATATATATATATATATATATATATATATATATATATACACACACACACACACACACGAATCTGTCGTCTAATTCAAACACTTAAAGTAAAAATGTGGTGCATTTTGGTTTTTGCAATGAAGAAAAAAAAATCTAAAACTTTAGTCTTGATTTATTTTTGGTAGATATTTCGGTCCTCTCATATGAAGTTTAAATTCTTAAGTGGTCTATGTTTTTGCTCCAGATATTGGCCCGATTTCTTAAACAGTGTAAATCTAGGATACCATACTGTTAGTTAGCTATACACCATGACGCGGTTCTGTGTATGGTTAGGATAAACGCATCTGACGCGGTTCTGTGTATGGCTAAGATCCCGTACGGGATCCTAGCCATACACAGAACCGCGTCATATGCGTTTATGAAATCCATTTGTGTGTGTCTAGCTAACTAACAATATGGTATCCTAGGTTTACACTGTTTAAGAAATCGAGCCCAAATCTTCCCTCTAATACTCATTGTTAAATATTAAAGCTCTTTCTTGTAGATTTTCCATTCATTCTCATGGACATCAATTTCTTTTTAATCGAACTGTAAAATTTATTTAGTACCGAGGTAGTCTAAATTAATAAAAGAATATCATCAAATTCACGCATTATTATATGTGAAAACATGACACGTGGTGTAGTTGGTAATACCTCGGCACACTGTTTATGTGTTCTAGATTCGAATCCCAGTCAGAGGTAAAATAAAAAAAAGTCTTGATATCAGCAGGTTAGTCAGATTTTTTGAAACTTCTATACTTTTACTTGACTATGAACACAAGTTCAAAAGAAAAACAGCCTCATTTTGGAACACACGTGTGAATACAATACAGGTCTTTAAAATAAATACAAATAAAATAAAAAAAAAATTCACATTTTTTTTTTAAATAAGAATTGTGTTGAATTTATGAGAGTAGTTTGGAAAAGCGAAGAAGTTTTGAGATTCGAGGCTCTCTTTGAGAAGGCCTATGCTGAGAAGATTTTTCGAATCATATGCTTGCCAATACACTGACAAAAAATGTATTAAGTATGTTATGTGTCTTACCTGTTCAAGATAAGTAGATGGTTGTAAAGCTCTATGAAGCTCTATAATTGTGTATGATGTGTAGTCATTATAATACATATCCCATCCTCGTCGCCAGTGTTATGTGTCTTACCTGTTCGAGATAAGTAGATGGATGTAAAGCTCTATGAAGCTCTATAACATTAACGACGAGAATGGGATATGTATTATAATGACTACACATCATACACAATTATAGAGCTTCATAGAGCTTTACAACTCTCTACTAATCTTGAACAGGTAAGACATATAACAAAGAATATACTCTGTTCTATAACAATCACCGGTATAAACACTGAATATATTTGAAAACAAAGGATCACAATATTTCTAGAACAGAAATGTCTTAAATTTACTAAGATAATTTGGGTAATTGAACAAGTCCTGAAATACACGTCTCAATTCACCTGACCCTGCGTTCAAGAAGACTATTCAAAGCTCTTTTATTTTTCTGAAATGGAGTAAAATTCACATAAAATATCATATATCAAAAGATTTTAACTATTGTGAAACTCAGTACTCATTATTGAAATATCATAATTTCTCTAGATAATATATCATTTAGATTTGCTATAACAGTTGGAAAACTGAACAAATCCTTGGATCAGCGGCTGAATTCAAGTAACCCTTCACGTGAGAAATTTTTGGATAATCTCTTGTTTTTATGTAGCAATGGCCAGTTATTAGAAGAAAATCTGTCATGAAATACAGTAATAAATAAGTCCTAACATACAACAAGCATTTAGTCCTGTATTTATATTGTTTTAATCGATGAAAGTACAATATACAACAGACATACAAGCTGAAGAGGAAAAATCTTGTCTACAAAGTTCCTCAATCGTTGAAGAATTGTGAAAGCTGATAAAGGAAATCTCATGAACAAACCTCGATAAAATACTGAGCATAGAACACATGTGTTACGCATGGCAGAACTTAAGAACAATAATAATAATGACATAGGTTACAAGGCAATTGGTCAATGAACAGTAGTAATACTGAAGATAAACTTACAATTGTTTAACAAGGTAGAGACCATCAGACAACAACAGTACTGTTCCATGGATTAAAAAACGTTAAACAAAGTGGAAATAAAAAATACAATGCTATAATAATATATATATATAAAATGACAAACTTAAGAACACACAACGATAATACTGTGAATGAAATACAAGTGCTAATCAAGGCATAACTCAAGAAGTAAAACTTAAACGGATTAAAAGAGACGCTGAACTAAATAGAACACAAGGAAAAAAATTAAGTTAGGTAGAACTCAAGAAAAAGAAGGTTAGCAAACTAACACACAAGAACAAAACGTTAAACAAAGTAGGACTTAAGAACAAGAGGTTAAACAGACTAGAAAACTAAACACAAAGAATTAAATGGACTAGCATTAAAAAAAAAAACAAGACGTTAAACAAAGCAGAACTCAAGAACAAGAGGTTACACACACAAGAATACTAAAAAAAAAAAAATAAACGACTAGCATTAAAAAAAAACAAGACGTTAACCAGAGTAGAACTCAAGAACAATAGGTTAAGCCGAGTAAGACTCAAGAACAAGGAGGTAAACCACCTAGAACTTAAAAACAAGACAATAAACAGAGTAGAACTCAAATACAAACCGTTAAACCGAATAAAACTCAAGAACAAAAAGTTAAATCGAGTAGAACCCAAGAACAAGGAGGTAACCCACCTAGAACTCAAGAAAAAGAACAGGCCGTTAAAAGAAGTAGAACTTAAGAACAAGACTTTAAACAGAGTAGAACTCAAGAACAAGCTGCTAAAAGGAGTAGAACTGAAGAACAAGACGTTAAAAAGAGTAGAACTAATGAGCACAAGGTTAAATCGGGTAGAACTTAAGCTTAGAAAAATTAAGTATCAAAAGTTAATCCAAACAGAACTCAAGAACACACTGTAACAACACAGTACCTAATATTGCAACTATAATCCAGTCAACATTATTATGAATCAAATTCATTACTATAATTAATTATGAACAATTCAATGATAATGTGAATATTATAATCAATAAAGAATTTATAATAAATGACTGTCCAAAGATGGAGTTAAAGTCAGTTATAAGAAAAAAAATCACACACAAGTAAAACTTAATATGATGAGAAAAGAAATAAAAAAAAATAAAAAAGAGTAAATATCTTGTGAAAGGACTTTGCATAATAGATTAAAAAAAAATCCCTTGGATCATTTTCACATACATTTTACGGCTAAAGTGACAGTCAATAACAAATACATATTGGTTGAAACAACTACATAAACCCCCCCAAAAAAACTTAAAACAGAGAAAAGTCATTTTTATGCTATTAGATTACATTGTGAATTCTATATATGATGCATAGTTTGTTAGTCTCTCTCCTTTCTTTATGAAAATGACAAAAACTCGAAAATGAGATTTAGTTTAATTGAAGTGCTTGCAGTAAACTGTCAAATGAATCATATATATATATATATATATATATATATATATATATATATATATATATATATATATATATATATATATATATATATATATATATAGTATATATATATAGTATATATATATAGTATATATATATAGTATATATATATATATATATATATATATATATATATATATATATATATATATATATATATATATATATATATATATGTACAGTATATATATATATATATATATATATATATATATATATATATATATATATATATATATATATATATATATATATATATGCATATATATATATTTGCATATATATATATATGTATATATATATATATATATATATATATATATATATATATATGTATATATATATATATATATATATATATATATATATATATATATATATATATATATATATATATATATATGTATATATATATATATATATATATATATATATATATATATATATATATATATATATATATATATATATATATATATATATATATAGAGAGAGAGAGAGAGAGAGAGAGAGAGAGAGAGAGAGAGAGAGAGAGAGAGAGAGAGAGAGAGCGGACAGTTTTCTCTCTCCAAATTCATGTGTGTGTGAAGTTACTGCTCTACCACAGACCCAACATACCTAATGGTATACTAAACAAGCCTTCTTAGTTAAGATGGATTAATACACAAATTATGCCAATACTTTGTACTTTTCATACTAATGAGCTCTTGCATAATAACAGGCAAGTATGTTCTTGTTGTGAGACTTTGTGAGAGAGAGAGAGAGAGAGAGAGAGAGAGAGAGAGAGAGAGAGAGAGAGAGAGAGAGAGAGAGAGAGAGAGAGAGAGAGAGAGAGAATAAAAATAGCATTACGTTAGCGACAAAGTGCGAAATATGGAGTATGTTTACCGTAGATATTTATTAAGGTGAAGTTATTTTGCCAATTTTGGGAGAAGCAGACCTATCAATGACTTGGGTTATATTAAAAGATAAGTTATATATTAAAAATGACAGAAATAAAGCCCCCTAAAAGCCATACACAAAGTGAAATGGATATGAGTATGAAATGCAAAAGTAGAAAAGATACTAAAATGAATACTGACATAACTGCCTAAAAGAATACTTTCCGATTCACTTTTCTATAATACATTTAGATTGAAAAAAAAATCATTATTACTCAGCCTCACCATCATGATCATTATTACCATTATCTTCGTGATTCAATTTCTCATCCGAGGGCGATTCATCGCTGTTATCTAGGACAAGCCTAATCCCTTCCACATTTTCCTCTTCTCGTGTCTCTTCTTCTCTTTTCTTCTCTTCTATTTCCTCATCTATCTTCTCTTGTATTTCTCTTTCCTTCTGTACTACATCTTCCTCGAGGATTTCTTCCGTCTCTTTTTCCTTTTTCTCAGGCGTCCTCCTCGTCCACGTGAGAAAGGCCAGGATGGAAGCTGCCCTGGTAGTGGCTCTGTTGACGACCCCAACACTGACCTCTTGTTCCTGACAATTATTTAAGTAATTAGTTGTTGTTGTTGCTTTTGTTGTTTTTGGTGTTATTGTTATTCATGTAATTATTATTATTATTATTATTATTATTATTATTATTATTATTATTATTATTATTATTATTATTATTATCATTATTATTATTATTATTATTAAGAACATCTCCTTCATGTTCCCCTGCGTGTCGTAAAAACTGACTAAATGGGGTGGAGCAAGGGCATTGAGAATACCCTCCTCAGTATTTTCCTCCCAGAGAGAGACTAAATATTCTTGCCTTGACTCAGCCACCCGATTATAATAAGTGGACATATGGCTCTTGTATAGACAGATAAATTACTATTATTATTATTATTATTATTATTATTATTATTATTATTATTATTATTATTATTATTTCTATCATACCATCAAAGCACAGTTTACGATGAATTTGGGTAACAAGTAGCAAAGCATATAACCTTTAAAGATTTTTTTTTTTGCTTTCTTTTTATTCATAAATAGAACACAAAAATTAGTCACGTGTTCCCTGTGATAAGTAATCTCAAAACGTTAACGTAAAACATGATATTTGACTATAGAGTGTTAAGCAAAAACAATATCAGCAACAACAACAACTATAATAATAATAATAATAATAATAATAATAATAATAATAATAATAATAATAATAATAATAATAATAATAATAATAATAATAATAAAAGAAGAAGAAGAAATTTTTAAGTAAAAGAGCGAAACAAATGAATTTTGAAAGACAAAAGATTTTCAACTCTTCACTTGGAGAGAACCCACCCATCGCCAAAATATATAGATAAATAAATAAATAAATAAGCAAAAAATAAATTAAATGATTAATTAATTGAATAATAAGTATATGGGACCTTCAACTCCTCACCTGAATAGAGCTCCCCCATTTCCAAAATAAATAAATAAATACATACATACATATACCTTGGCTGTTTCCCCCTTTAATTGGGGGGTAGCCGACATCAAAAAAGGAAAACAGTTTGGGGAGAAGTTATTCTCCCCTCTACTCCCCTTCTTCTTTGACGTCTCACAGGAGGTTGGTACAAGGGGGGGGGATTCCTAGTCCCCCCGCCCCGTCCACTTTTAGTCGCCAAATTAATTAATAAATAAATTAATAAATTAAATAAATAAAACTAATGAAGTAAATACATAAATAAACCATCGCAAAAAAATAAATATTTAGATAGAGAAAAAGCAAATAAACAACTACATATATAAATTAAATATACATTTAAATAAATACAGTTACATTAAAAAAAAAATCACGGCCATAGAGAACAGGTGTATGGCTGACGTGATATTAATTACCTGTCCAAAAATGGTGTTGGTTGTGAATTCTTCCTCTACAACCACCGGCTGATTGGTCATGCTCTGCACAAGCTGGATACGAGATCCCACCTGTGGGAGTAGCAACATGTAAAGGAGGAGGAGGAGGAGGAGGAGGAGGAGGACGAGGAGGAGGAATAAGAGAGCAGGTAGAAATGGGAGAGGAAGCGAAAGAGGAAATGGGAAATAAAGTAAAAGGAGAGGAGAAAATGGAAGAGGAAATGAATGAGGAAGAGGATTGGAGGAGAAAATGGGAGGGGAAGGAGGAGAGGACGAAGAGATGGATGAGGAAAGGAAAAGGAATAGAAGAAAAATGGGGAAAAAGGAGGAGGAGAAGGAGGTGCCTCGTCGCAGAAGCAACAAGAAAGATGGAGAAGAAAAGGAAGAGTGGAAAAATGGAGAAAAAGGAGGAGGGAGAGGAGGAGGAGGAGGAAAAAAAGCCGCGCTGCCGCAACAGCAGGAGATTGAAGACATGGAGGGTGGGGAGAAAAGGAAGAGGAGAAAAAGGAATATGAGAATAAAAAAAA
>JAXCGZ010002286.1:45000-57500 GCA_037179515.1 Halocaridina rubra | reverse complement strand
ATAATATATTTTTCTATATTTATTTTCTATCTATCTATCTACCTTGGCTGTTTCCCCCTTTAATTGGGGGGTAGCCGACATAAAAAAAAAAGAAATCAATAAGGGGATTACTTTGCTCTATGGGCAATGACGAGGGAGCTAGCGACCGTTCAGCTGGCACTGCTGGAGTGCCACAGCCCATCCTCCCGGCTCTTCCACATCCTGTGTCGCTTCACAACTGCCAACTCCCCTACTGCTCCTACCACAGGGCTACCTCTTGTAAGATGCAGCCCCGTGGTAACAGCAGATGCCCATCAGAACTGCGTCACAATCGTTCGCCACTCATTCCTATTCCTAGCACGCTCGCTTGCTTTCCTCACATCCATCCTCCTATCATTCAGGGCTCTCCTTACTCCATCCATCCACCCAAACCTAGGCCTCCCTCTAGAATTTCTCCCATCAACTCTCGCATTCATCACTTATTTCAGCATTCATCATCCATCCTTTCCACATGGCCAAACCATCTCAGAACATTCATATTTACTCTGGCTGCAATTTCTCTCCTCACGCCCGTTCTTGCTCTCACCACTTCATTCCTAACCCTATCCAACCGAGATACACCAATCATACTCCTCTCATACACATTTAGTTTCCGTCTCTCATTTACTATCATACCCCATAACTCTTATCCATACATCACAGATGGCACAACCACTTTCTCATACAAAACTTTCTAAACATTCATTTCCAACCCTCTATTCTTCATCACTCCTTTCAACGCACCCAACACTTTACATCCTTCATTCACTCTGTGACACACATCTGCTTCCACTCCACCAATTGCAGCTATAACCGAGCCTATATACTTAAATTGATCAACTTCCTCAAGTGTCTCTCCATTCAACATAATATTCAATCCAACACCATCCTCATTTCTTGCACACCTCATAACCTAACTCTTTTCCACATTCACTTGCAACTTCCTTCTCTCACACACCATTCCAAATTCTGACACTAACTGACACAGCTTCTCTTCTGAATCTGCCACCACCACAGTATCATCTGCAAACAGTAACTGATTCAGCTCCCACTCGTTATCATTCCCATCAACCATTCTCAAACCTCGACCACGCACTCGCTCATTCACCTCTCTTACGACTCCATCAATATACAAATTGAACAGCCATGGTGACATCACACATCCCTGTCTCAGTCCTACACTCACTGGAAACCACTCACTCACTTCATTCCCTACCCTAACACAAGCTCTACTGCCCTCATGTAAACTCTTCACTGCATGCAACAATTTACCATTAATTCCATATAATCTAAAAATATTCCACATTGCCTCTCCATCAACTCTATCATACGCTTTCTCCAGATCCAAAAATGCAAAATACACATCCTTACCCTTTGCTAAATATTTATCACATAACTGCCTAACTATAAAAACTGATCTATACAACCTCGACCTCTCCTAAAACTACTTTGCATTTCCGCGATCACATTTTCTGTCTTATCCCTAATCTTATTAACCAGTATTCTACCATATACATTTCTTACCACACTCAACAAACTTATACCCCTAAAATTACTGCATTCATACACATCTCCCTTACCTTTGTATAGGGGCGCTATACAAGCAATCACCCATTCCACTGGCACCATTGACAACATAAAGCATATATTAAACACTTTCACTAACCATTCCAATGCTGTCACACCCCCTTCTTTCAACATCTCCGCTCTCACACCATCCATTCAAGGTGCTTTACCTGCTTTCGCTTCATACAATTCCCTTTTCACCTCCTCTCTAGTAATCTCTCTCTCATTTTCATCTCCCATTACTGGCACTTGAACACCCCCCACTGCCACTATAGCTGCCTCTCTATCTTCCTCAACATTCAGCAAGCACTCAAAATATTCTGCCCATCTATTCCTTGCATCGTTCCCTCTTAACATCTGTCCATTCACATCTTTCACTATCTCTTCCATCCTTGATCCACCCTTCCTTATTCTCTTCACTTCTTTCAAAAACTTCTTTTTATTCTCCTCATATGACCTACTAAAATCCTAACATTTGCCAACCTCTTCTCTTCCTCTACCTTCCACTTGGTTTCCACATTTTCTCCCTATATCTTTTATACTTCTCCCTACTTTTACACTGCAGCCATTCCTCAAAAGCCCTCTTTTTCTCTTCCATCTTCATTTTCACCCCTTCATTCCACCACTCGCTGCCCCTCCTCATGCCACCTCCAACAAACCTCTTTCCACACACATCACTTACATGTCCCACAAAACATTCTTTCATCAATCCCCATTCCTCCTCTAACTCCCCAACTTCTCCTTCTTTCACCCTTTCATATGCCACTTTCAACCTGTCCTGATATTCCTGTCTCTTCTCTGGCTTTTTCAACTCTTCCACCTTCACCATTTCCCTTCTACATCCCTCCACTCTAATTCCCCACTCTTTTGCTACTACCACTTTTGCTTCAACCAAAAAAATGATCAGACATCCCAGCAGCCACACCCCTAAATGCATGCACTCTTTCACTCTACCAATCATGCTCTTTGCTACCAACACATAATCCATCAATGCTCTTTCTTTCACTCTTCCATTTGCCACTCTCATCCGTGTATACTTATTTATTTTCTTCTTCTTGAAAAAAGTATTACCTATCACCAACTCTTGCTCCACACACATATCTAATAGTCTCTCGCCATTTTATTTTCATTTAATTATTTTCTATTTCGTTTATTAAAGTGTTAATTTTCCTGTTTTTATTTGACTCTTTATTTTTATTTGTTAATTTATTTACTTGCTACTCTTATTTACTTTAACATGCAGAGATGCTATCTGAGGAGATAAAAAAAAATAATGGCTCAATGAATCAGGGCCCTCCTCCCACCCAGAAAGTCACAAATTCAACTCTCCAATATGATTTGTAAAGCAGGTCTTCGCCAGATTTTCTGGGAAATAAGAAGGGAGAGAGGGGTAGTGTCCCTCGAGCGATAAGCAGCCCCTGCCAACTCAACAAGCTATGTGAGTACACTGCGTGGGGTCAGTAGTGGAGCAGTATCTTTGCGAGGTCATATTTTGATGAGGGACAATATACAATGTGTCGTATTTCTTCACCTCTTCCAGAAGCGCAGCTGTCAGCTCCTGAAATTCGCGCTCAGCATTTCGACATTTCTCTGCGGACCTCCTCAGCTCCTGGAAAGAGAGAAAAAGATTAAAAAAATATGTAAAAAAATAAAAAAAACTTGCAAAAAGTAATTGATAGAGAAAGTAAATGTGATTAATTCAAGATGATAGTTTGAACGGAGCTTGAACTAACACAAAACAAATGAGAGGGAAAGTGACACCTTGAGCAGGTCTTGAACTACAAAAGTGAGAGGACAAGTTGAAGTAATTACTTCAAGCTGATAGCTTGATCAGAGCTTGAACTAAAAAAGGATGAGGCGAGAGAAACGACCCGGAAATATTTGTAAGGCAAAGATGGAATTTAAGGCCACATTCACTCATAATTCTAAGTCTATTCTTATGATTAAGTCTGCCATGGACATCTGTGTTGCTTTACATCGGAGTCTCAATTTATTTGTAAGGCAGTGGATATTAATAGTTAATCTTAAAATACATACATACATATACCTTGGCTGTTTCCCCCTTAAATTGGGGGGTAGCCAAAATAAGGCCTCATATATATTTAAGGACAAATGCACACAGAATACTAAGACCATTCTTACGAATCAGTTTACTTATCCAATTTTCTTAAAATTGGAGCCTTAATTCACTTACAATTCAAAGGTTATTCTTTAGAGATTAAGCACTATAATTTACCCTAAATAAGAGAATATTCATTAATAATTCTAAGACTATTCTTGAAAATAAATTTGACAGTTTTGCGTCTTTCAAATTGATGCTTGAATTCACTTATAATTCAAAGGATATTCTTAAATATTTTTGTTAAAATAGTTCTCGAGATATATATATATATATATATATATATATATATATATATATATATATATATATATATATATATATATATATATATATATACATACATACATATATATATATATATATATATATATATATATATATATATATATATATATATATATATATATATATATATATATATTGGGTAATTTATTTAATATTTCAGAGGCTATTTTATAATGTATCTAATATGAGAGACCAGAGTTCTCCATGTGTTCAGCAAGAACACATGGAGGAGGCTGATCAACATTAGCGACTCCATATGAAAGTGTGATAATCCAGAGACACTCAAGAGACAAGTGCTCTACTTATTTAAGGCCTAATTCACTATTAATTTAAGGTATATTCTTTAAATTTATCTAGCCTAATATGAGACAATTGCTAAAGGAACAGAAAACACAAGATAGGAAAAGGTGTAAAAGGCTAGCAAGAAACAACGACCCTATATAATAATGGGCTCAAGCTGAAGACAAAGAAGAGGAAGAAGAGGTTCTCCATGTGTTCTACAGGAATGAGTGAATAGAGTTGATCAAATTTAGCGACCCCATATGAAAGTAGGAGAAGCTGAAAATAATGAAGAGAATTAAGTAAAAATTAGTATCCCCAGCACATTAATAGGCCCGTAATGGTTAGGTTAGGTTAGGTTAGGTTAGGTTTGGTTAATGCCTACTCTGAACTTTGCTAACCTAACAAACTAACAATTTGCGTTTTTTTTTTCAATATATTGTTCCCCTTGCTCTAGACTCATATAAGTTCGTGGGAGTCCCAATGGATGTGCATAAATTCCAGCTCCAACAATTCTAGCGACAGGTCTGTTGGGTTCTAAAAATTCTGAATATATATATATATATATATATATATATATATATATATATATATATATATATATATATATATATATATATATATATATATATATATATATATATATATATATATATATATATATATATATATATATATATATATATATATATATATATATATATATATATATATATATTAAAGACTTTAGAGATAATTTTCATCCATATTTGGGCCTAATTCATCAATACATCAAATAATAGTTATAGATTTTCTAGTATCATTAGAAGAAGTAATTTCATATTTTAGGCAAAATTCACCAATATCTGGAAAAATATCACCACGTCACTGACCACTCGAAATCAGGTTTTTCCATATTGACTCGCAATTCACTAATAATTCAAAGGATATTCTTAAAATTTAACCTTATATTTTTTTTCCCTCCAGAATTGAGATTCAATTCATTAGCTATTCAGTTATTATTGTTGCTCTTTTGTTTTAATCCTCTGGAAACGAGTTTTTATTTGATTAACTCTTCAATGGAAATTTCTATTAATAAATTAACCTATTGGTTCCAAAACTGTGGTCCGCAGACCACTGAGTACAACGGGTCCATGAACTATAATGAAAATTTCAAGAAGCTGTGAAGTAATATGTATAATTACTCACGATAAGGCTGATAAAAGATATTTAAGGAATGGAAGTGGCCCTAAAACTGATCCCTGTGGAACCCCACTGCTAACCTTCCTACACAGCATGTCTTACTTTGACTTTCTTTATTAACAGGTATAATCTAATTTTTTAAACATTTAATTTCAAAACAGTTTTACATGAAATCAAAACAATGCAGTGGGATATAGGCAAAAACTTATCTTGTACTTAAGTATCATAAGAGTTGCATCAACCATCTTAATAAAAAAAAAAAAATTCCATCATTGTCGTATTCGAATACATATATGTAATATCTTTTTTTTTTTTCATTTGCGGGACTAAATAAAAAAAAAAACACCATTAATGTCAGTTAACTGCTCAGTGCTGTAAACTGGGACAGGTGGCTATGTGGGTGGGTTACCGTAAATGAAACGGTGGGGGTAACACAATACGAGGATAACCCTGGCAGTATGGTGAGGAGGAACTGTGGTAGCCTTTTTATCTACAATGAAACTATGAGGTGTGAATGGGTTTAATTGGATCCTGTGTGTATGGTTTGACTCGGCCACCCCCAAATAAAGGTGACTGTAAATGTATATATATTAATTACTGAAGTCACATTAGTTGAAAAAGGGGTCCTTGGTGGTGAAAAAGTTGGGGACCACTTGAACATTTGAATAAATATTTACCTTTTATCAGGTTCAAGTAATATTCTAATTCGTAGAATATCATTATAATATCGTAAAAATAAAATAGGAAGAATCATCTTAGTAACGACAGTAGTAGTAGTAGTAGTAGTAGTAGTAGTAGTAGTAGTAGTAGCTGTTGTTGTTGCTGGTATTATAATAATAATAAATAATAATAATAATAATAATAATAATAATAATAATAATAATAATAATAATAATAATAATTATAATAATAATTTAAAATAATAATGATAATAATGACTAAAAATAAGAAGTTATTTAATGTATGTTATAAACCAGGAACTCTGCAAACACGCACCCGCCCTAGACATACATGCACGAGTCCACAAAAAATACCTTTTTTTAAGTTAAACAAACATACCGAAATGAAGCATTAAAAAACACACATACACAAACATACGCACACAGGGACAGTCAAGCACACACATGGAAAATATAAAAGTATAAATTATGCATACTTAATAAGGTAAAAAATAATATGAGAAAAAAGATACGGAAAATAAAAAGTCACGAAATAGGGAATTACAAGGAAAACTGGAGAGAGAGAGAGAGAGAGAGAGAGAGAGAGAGAGAGAGAGAGAGAGAGAGAGAGAGAGAGAGAGAGAGAGAGAGAGAGAGAGAGAGAGAGAATGTGAACGATTTCAACCTCTTCCCTTCCCTAAGAAATCAGGGTTACCACCTGAGAGTAAGGGAATGAAAGGGAGAGTACTTGAGTGTTAGAAAAGGCGTGGTCGGAGACGGATCTTGGGGGGGGGGGGGTCAACCCAGGTTTGGGAATCCCGTCCAACTGAGGGGCAGAGGCAGGTTACCTGCTTTCCTAGAATATGCAACCCAAGGCCGTTCACTAGGGGTATGGAGTCTTGAAAACAGTTCGGTCTCTAACATATCTGGAACATATACTAAATTGAAGGCGCAACTGCCTGCTCTTCTAGATATGCAACCCAAGGACGTTCACTATAGATATTAGCGTCTAAGTTAGCTGAAAACTGTTCTTTATTCCAACACGCAGTTGAACAAATCGTAAGCTATTGTTAAATATCAAGAATAAAAGAAAATTGATGCTCTACTGCTGGTTAAGTAGATGAGATGAAAAGTGCAGAGACTTAATAAGAGGCTTAAGTCCTTCCGGAAAATCCTCTGATATCTGGTCAAAAATACTAACAGAGAGAGAGAGAGAGAGAGAGAGAGAGAGAGAGAGAGAGAGAGAGAGAGAGAGAGAGAGAGAGAGAGAGAGAGAGAGAGAGAGAGAGAGAGAGAGAGAGAGAGAGAGGAGAGAGAGAGAGAGAGAGAGAGAGAGAGAGAGAATCCTAAGAGCAAAGAATCACCAATATTTGCTACCTATTTGGACAATGCACGTGGTTCCACTCAGTAAGTCCAGAAGTCGACTCCTCAAGGTAATTCGTATAGCTTAACTCCGCTGAAGCCACATAAGGAATATATAGGAGAGGTTAGTGGTGTCCCTCATATGGTACGAAATGCTAACTCACCAAATCAGTAAAATGTAAATATGAATCAGTATCTTTACGACCTATGCTTTGAGAGTGATAAAAATGGCAGCTCTGTAACACTCATGTTAAAAGTAAAAGCCTCGTGTCTGTGTGTGTATGTGCGTGTGTGTGCTCTTTAAAATAAAAATCTAAATAAGAACAGCACTCATATGATTCTGAGTAAAGGGGGCATATAATTAGCATTTATTATTATTATTATTAGTTTCCTTTCTAACCATCATTTTTACTTTTTTTATCCTTTATTATCTACCCCATTTCTCTATTTTTTCTTTTAAATATTTTACGTTCCAAATAAAGGAAGTGACCACATATATATTACATGTAATATATCATTTACTTTTACTTTGGTCAAGATCCCTTTGAGGAAATGATCAAAACTGGTCCTTTCCCGGGGTAAACAAGACCTTGGATGGAGGATTTGATAGTTCATAATCCTCAGATATATTCAAAAAAAATAAAAAACGAAAAATAGCTTACTTATGATGTTCTTTCAACAAGGAGTCATTGTTCATCATTTCCTGGAGCAATTTAATGTTGTAGTTTACTTAATGTTAAGTAATGAAATTAAAATAATAATAATAATAATAATAAAAATAAAAATAATAATAATAATAATAATAGTAATAATAATAATAATAATAATAATAATAATAATAATAATAATAATAATAATAATAATAATAATAATAGTAATAATAATAATAATAATAATAATAATAATAATAATAATAATAATAATAATAATAACAATAATAATAATAATAAAAATAATAATAACAACAAAAATAAAAATAATAATAATAAAATGAAGAAGAAGAAAGAAAAGAAGCAAAGCCATTCAAGGCAGAAGTAGCCAGGCGCTGCATCCACTGAGCTATGGAAGGGTGGTCTCCCACTATGATGGTGATGGTGCAAAATTTATCAATATTTTGGGAAATCGATCAATAAAGTATTGACAATGAAGCTTTACTTTTCCCACAGATCTCTCTCTCTCTCTCTCTCTCTCTCTCTCTCTCTCTCTCTCTCTCTCTCTCTCTCTCTCTCTCTCTCTCTCTCTATCTATCTATCTATCTATCTATCTATCTATCTATCTATCTATCTGCCAAAAAGAAAAAATACACTTGCAGTGTCTTTGTTTTTTCCTTACAAATATTGTCCATACTATCTCTCTCTCTCTCTCTCTCTCTCTCTCTCTCTCTCTCTCTCTCTCTCTCTCTCTCTCTCTCTCTCTCTCTCTCTCTCTCTCTATCTATCTATCTATCTGCCAAAAAAAAAAGCATACACTTGCAGTCTTTGTTTTTTCCTTACAAATACTCTCTCTCTCTCTCTCTCTCTCTCTCTCTCTCTCTCTCTCTCTTCTCTCTCTCTCTCTCTCTCTCTCTCTCTCTCTCTTCCTTGAATCTGTTCTGACATTTTCCATAACAATTTCCCATTCCATACATAAACATTTCCGTCTGAGCTTTTTTTCCCTGAGTCACATTAAGTTGTTTTTTCCTAACTGCTGTTCCCATCCCATTTTCTTCTTTTGCAAAGCCATGGTCAAACTTAGATAGGATACACGAAATATCAGCAAATAATGTTGCTCTAAATTTTTTTGTACCCACTCAGTGCATATACAGTAGCAAATAGACAAATGCATTTATTATATACCGCGACCCCATATATATATATATATATATATATATATATATATATATATATATATATATATATATATGTTGGAAAAGCGAGAGGAGAAGAAGAAGAAGAAGAAGAAGAAGAAGAAGAAACACTCTACATATATGAGCCATTTTGCCCCTTATAAGAGGAGTGGCTGAGTCAAGGCAAAGTACTCAGACTCTTTGGGAAGAGAAATGCAGAGGAGGGGATTCGCACTCCCCTCGCTCCGCCCCCATTTGGTCGACTCTTACGACACGCAAGGAAACACGGAGGAAGTATTCTAACCCCCACCCTGATTTATATTGTTGCCCTTAGAATGTCGCTAAATCAAAGCCAACTGGTGGTAAGCGTGACCGCCGAACAATCCAGTCTCTCGTTAGATTCAAAATTTTTTTTTGACATGTTTACATCATTAACTAATCGAATATGCAAAATGTCACTAGTTGGGATCCTACTGGTAGAAAGTGTGTCTGCACACTCTAACCAAAGTAGTTAACATTTTGATTTCATAAACTAGTAACACCAGCAAAGAGGAACTAGATCAAGCCCAACTAATGGCAAGTGTGACTTAGAAGTTAAACTAATTTCTATTGGACTTAAATTCAAGCTACAAACATCATCTTTTCCAAAAAAAGTAGCAAAATATGAAAGACAGTGTTTATCTTTGAACGTAACAGTTTTTGTAAATCTAAGCTGACCTGATATCCATCCCTAATTTTTGTATAACGTTATGCTAGATTAAAGTAGATTATGCTAGGTTAAGTTGGGTTATTCTACAAAAACCAGTGTCCAAAAATATGTAATTATGAAAATTCTAAATGGTTATGCTAGCCGCACTAGTAAAACTAATTAGATTTACTAGATTAAGCCCAACCGCTGCCAATTTTGACTTCAAAAAATAGGTCACCCGCAATTAGCTATAAATCCGAGCTGCAAATTCCATCCTTTTCTTAAAAGAAGAAGAAGCAAATGTTTACATCTGCAAAGAGATTAAGGTGAAGGTACATCATTTCGGAAAGATCTTGGGGTTTGGGTAAACAGTGAGTGAAATACAAACTAATTTATCTCTCTCTCTCTCTCTCTCTCTCTCTCTCTCTCTCTCTCTCTCTATATATATATATATATATATATATATATATATATATATATATATATATATATATATATATATATATATATATACATATGTGTGTGTGTGTGTGTGTGTGTGTGTGTGCGTGCTTGTGCGTGTATACATACATACATACATACATACATTTATTTTTTTCTTTCTTTATTATCATATTTTACAGTATTTATTATACAAGTGTGATACAAATATTAAGTCTACAAATTGTATCACAAGTGATATTCAAAATGAAATGTCTCCCATTTTTCATGATAAAAAAAGTGGTGACCTGCTCTTAAAAGCCTCAACAAATAATAAGATAATTTAAATGTCTTATTTTAGTATTTACTGAACCATATCATCTCTAAATTTCATTCTGTAAATATTATAATAGACTGAAACGTGAAATTATCGCATTTCTTGTAAGGTCTTGTTAGCTTACAGCCCTAAAAAATAGATGCAAAATGGCGACCAACTCCCAAGAGCACCCATGTGTTTGCTAATACAAGGAAAAATATTTTTTTCAATGTTTATTATCTCCTAATCGTTTGAGCTTAAGTGTGTGTGTTTGTGCGTGTGCATATGTGTACGTGAGTGTGTGTGCGTGCGTGTATGTGAGCGTGCTTGTCTAGGGTCATGATAATGATGCTGATGTTAATAATGATTACTCTTATTATTAATATTACTATATCCTTCTTATTCTCTTGTTGTTGTTGTTATTGTTGTTGTTACTTTCTCTAGGTCACATACACAGTTTATTTATCTTTTGACTTTGCATGCTTAAGAATAGGATGTTCGTGTCCTTGTTCATTTGCATTTTTACAACTGTGTTTGATTTTACTGATGTCATAGTTTCAGATTTTTATTTTTTTTAATTTTTACATCGTTTATATATCTTCTCTATTTACAGTCAGTTAATATTGAAAAAAAAATCTTATCTATTTAAATAGTCTTTTTTTTCATTTAAAGACTTCAATATTTTAATTTACTTTTACTTGATTTTTAAGAGACTCGAGGGAACACAAGGGCGAGAGAGAGAGAGAGAGAGAGAGAGAGAGAGAGAGAGAGAGAGAGAGAGAGAGAGAGAGAGAGAGAGAGAGAGAGAGAGAGAGAGAGAGAGAGAGAGAGAGAGAGAGAGAGAGAGAAATATATTAGAAAAAAAATAAAACTTTCATTAATATTTACGATATAAAATTTGGACCATACACATTCTCAGAGCCTTAACCATATACCCTGTGGATGACCCATGTTGTGTAGTGAGGGTGGAATTTGTAAATGAGTGAATGGTGTGAACTGACGTCTGATGGTGCGTGTGCTTTGACTCGGCCACTCCCTTACAAAGTGGATTAGGGCCATTTTATTTGCATATATTGTATGTTTGCGTATATGTATGTGTGTGCTTGTGTGTGTATCTTACGGAATGCAGTGAATGATACAGTTAATTGTAATAGACAACACAGCATATTTACTTTATAATTATTGTCCGGAAAAGGCTTTACCTGTCTGAGATAATTGATGATGCAATAAATCATAGCTACTGTAACACAGGTAGGAGAAGACAGTGAAAAAATACTTGGGTGTGGTACAAGACTCATGTAAAAAAACAACAACAATAAATAGTGTGCTCACTATTATGAATATAATAATCTCATTATTATGATATTATAATTTTCATTTTATATCTTGTATTTTTCTCTTAAATTGTAGTGCATTATAAGGATAAAACATGCATATTAAGATATATAAATCTTATGATTTTTCGAGATTAGCATTGTATAGCAAAATCATGTAAAAACAACAACATATAAATCTGCTGGGTTTTTTTTCTTGAACGGAAGGGAATGGCTAAAACGAAAAAAAAAACAAATATTCATATTATAAAATAATAATATAAAGCATTTTCGTGATTAGAAATAAAAAAACAACAACATATATTTCATATAAATCTGCTGGTTGTTTTTCTTGAATAGAAGTTTATGTTCAAAAAGAGAAAAGGAATATATTATGTTATATAAATATGATGTGTTTTCTTGATTTGAAATGCAGGGCAAAACTGAATATATATATATATATAT
>JAXCGZ010002286.1:35000-40000 GCA_037179515.1 Halocaridina rubra | reverse complement strand
AATCGAAATAGGTCAGTGGATGACTTAATAAGAAATACTAGAATTTGCAAGACCAACTTAACCTCTAAGACAAGGGTAATTAAAGGTCAAACAAATTGGAAAGATTTGTATCTAACTAAAATAAGAGAGAGAGAAAGAGAGAGAGAAAAAAAAAGGGGAATGTGTCATATCATAACATGGATCTCGGACCAATTTTCTGGTAGACGCAATTAAATATTTCACTCGGCTCTGTTCCAATGGAAAAAAAATATTGTAGGAACCTTGCCTATGGTCATTCAGGTAAATCTTTATTCATTTATTCTTTATGATATGTGTATTTACTATATTAATTTATTAATTGACTTACTCTATCCAATTAATCATTTATTTATTTCGCTAATTATATAAATATCTGTTATTTTTTTTTATTTATTTATTTCTATTTATTTTTATTCACATAATAAATATATGCGCATCCATTTAATTTATATATGCAAGATGTGTATTTGTTCATTTGCTTATTTATGTATTCATCTATCTATTAATGTATACATATATTATCGCTTATTTTACAAAAATAAAATTATTTTGTATGAATCTTGTCCATGATTACTAAGTCAAGTACATATAATTAATTCATATGTATTATTTACATATTCCACACACTTAAGAATGATGTAGGACCTTATTTACATCAATTCATTATTATTCTTTTATTTTTCTTATTTTTTTAAATGAGAAAAAGATATAACGAGAGTAGATTTTTTTTTACATAATTTGTTTTCACACTAACATGAAATAACAAAAAATATAATCTAATCTACCATAATATTAGGTTAGGTTAGTTATATTTGCTCCCTCAGTTAAGATATGAATTGAATTTCGATAGTATTTTTACTAGCTGTTTTAAATATTTATTCAATGTTTCGTATTAGTTTCAACTTCATGAAAGCGTGAAAGTAAAGATTTACCCCTCATTGTTTACTTTCACACCCTCAAAAAAAAATCTCATGAATTCATTAAGGTTAGGTTAAGTTAGGTTAGGCTTCAGTAGTGAAACAAGTTAATAACTGAAATTATTGTTGCTTAATTGCTCTTAAATATTATTTCAGTGTACGTCTGTGCATTTTCATATCACACTTTGGGGAGAGGGGGTGCAAATAAACTTTTATATATTAAATTTTTCAAGAAAAAAATCAACCCTACCCAAAAAGTATCAAATCTGGATGATAAACTTCGTAAATGAATATTTAGCCTAGAGAGCACCGTTACCAGACTGCTCTTCACAACATTCTATAACATAATTAATTCAGTATTTATTTCTTCATATACTTATTAATAATTGCTATATTATTTATCAATAGTTTATCCAACAAAAATCCACCAAAACACATTAAAAGGAAAAAAGCCAAATTCGAAATTTCAAAATAAAAAAAACAAAGCAAGAAACAACAAAAACAAAAACAAATTTACCTTGTCAAGCCGCAGAACATTACTGTTTTTCATGTTGTGTATGTATGTATGCACGTGTGTGCTTTTTCTCGTACCGAAAACTGGAAATAACACGCCAATATGAGCAAAATACCACAATAGCGATCTTATCTTTTAATTGCTTCGAATTCTCAGTACTCAAAAATTCCACCCAGTAGTTATTTTTTCTTCTTAATATTATTTTCCGCTACTCAAGTTTGGACAGCGGTAGCCCTGTGGTAGAGGGTGCGAGTCGGGAAGTGTCGAGTTTGACCAATGCGAGTTCGATCCAGCCGCGGGTTGCTAGGAATGGCAGCTATTTTTGATCCCTCAGCTCCAACCTGTCTGTGTCCAGCCCCATTAGAATGAGGATTTGCTGTGACATTTCACGTCAAAAAAAAAATCCGTTGCTCAAGAACACCTCCTTTCTGCACTTTTTTTTTTTTACTTATCTCTAAGAAGTGTTCACTATTCCCACTATAAAAAATTCCCTTCATTTTACAATGAATTTTTCACTTATTTCTTCGATTTATCCAGTATCTCCGCTAATCTTCCTAAACTCAAACCTCACTATGTTTCCTAATATATATTGAATACCTTCAATCTGCATAGTATTCAAAATTCTCAAGAACTTTCAATTTTTGTTCATAAATATCTAACAACCCCCCAAGCCTCCACTATACAAGAACTCTCACTTCAACTACTTTAATTTCAATACTTAAAATATGCCCTTTTCTTCAACTATTTTGTTAATACATATTAGATGCACACTTTGTCTCCACTACTCAAGAACATCTCTTTCCAACAACTACCTTTTTTTCTATCATTTCTTAAATACCCCCAGTACCCACACTACTCAAGCACACTACCTCTTCAACTATTTTATTCTTCAAGTTTCTCTTACAAGCCCTCAGTATCCCCATTACTAAAAAATTTCTACAAATCTCAACTATTCTATTAATTATTTCAATGATTTCACAAACCACTCCACAATTCTTTTAACTATTCATTTATGATTTCTCTCACGCTCCCACTTTTTTCCTTCAACTATTTTTTTTAAATTTATTTCTTACAAGCTTTCAGTGCCCAAAGTATTCAAAAACGATTCTCTCCATCAACTTCTCTTTTTTAAATATTTATTACAAGATCCACTGTGCGTTATCGGTGACAACTTCCAAGTATATTTTTAGCAAACTTTTGATTCCTCCAACGTCTCCACTACTCTGATACTCCCCTCCTACCACCTCTATTTTATTCAGTTATTTATAGCAAGCTTCCAATGTTCCAACTGCTAAAATTCCCTCCCACTTTCATCTTCCAATTTTTATACAAACCTCCAACGCCACGACTATTCAATAACTATTGGCATATCTCTTTTACTTAGTTATTTCTAAAGGGCGGTTTACACGGTCAAACGGTTCGTCGAACGCGGTTCGACAGACAAGTGTTTGAAGTGATGTGCGAACGTGTGAACGGGGTATTTGGTTGTCGACAACAAATACCCCGTTCACACGTTCGCACATCACTTCAAACACTTGTCTGTCGAACCGCGTTCAAAGAACCGTTTGACCGTGTAAACCCCCCTTAACAAGCCTAAAATGTCTCACTACTCCAGGACTCCTCCCAACTCTAATTTAATTTATTTCATACAAGCCTTATATATCCACACTATTCAAAAGCTCCTCCCATCTCTAATTTTTCTTATAATTTCCTATAGGCCAACAATGTGACATTACTCAAGTACCCCTTCCACCACTATTTATTTCATTATTTCTTAAAAGCCTCATTGTCCCACTACTTCAAAACCTTCCCCACCTCTATTTTCTACTTATTTCTTACAAGCCCTAAATGCGACCACTACTCAAGAACCCTCCTCATCCAATCTTTTTTTTCAAATTTTTTTTCCTACATCAACATACTTCCCTCCCTTCGACAATTGTTTTTTTTTAATTTTTTATTATTTTCTCAAGTCCATCAACGTCTTCTAGATTTTTACAAGCTCGCCATGGGACATTAGGAAAAGGCATCCTTTTTCAATCCCCCAGCTCCAACCTGCCTCTGTCCACCCACTACTAACACACTTATCCAGCTCTAATTATCTTTATTTTTTTATTATTTTTAAAGTCTTTTTAGTTATTTTTTCGATCCTGCAGCGGCCTTCTCTAAGATCATTTTGACATTTTTAAGCTTGCCCTTGTAATCTATCATCTGCAAAAACCTTGCTGGTAATAAGTGATCAAAAATGGCATATTATTTAACATAAAATTTAGGTAAGAATTATCCATTCTCCAACGGCGCATTTGCTAAACATAAAAATCCGGCAAAATTATCCCAAAAATGGAACACTCGTAAACTGTCAATATACTTAAAAGGTATTTTTGACATACGAGATTTTCAGAAAATAAGCCTGCAATTTTTTTCGCTCTCTCTTTTTTCATACATCTTTTAGTTCTAAAAATGGCCCATGAAACGGACTAAAATGACCAACAAAGTGACCTTTAAAGGCCATGGGCCATTGGGGTTCCTTGGGTGGGGCTTCGTGTCTATTAGCTTTTGGAGTTTCCGATCAGTTTCCGATAAATGCGTAACATTAGACTTCAATATATTTTTCCCTAAATACCAAATTTAATGTTTCATAGATGATGAACGTAATGGGTGAGGCTCTATCCTAGTGTGGAGTTGGGCTTCCTCTACCTCCTATAGTCTATTCTCTCTTTCTACCTAGCTCTTTTTTTCTTTCTTTCCCTTGGAATGGGTAACAAGAATAAAGCCTCAGTGTTCCCCTGTGTGTCACAAAAGTCTACTAAATGGAGCGGAGCGAGAGGACTAAGAATTCCCTCCCTCCGCATCTTATTCCCATGAGGCCAAAGGCATACGAGGAGAGTCTGGTAGGGAAACTCCAACCAAATATCTAATACCTGGCTTAGGTGCATGCTCTAACTCGGCCACTTCCCTTTCAAGGGTATGAAGGCCACTATCGTTAAATAGTTTTTACTTTTAGGGTTATTTATTTACCATTTAAGTGTCACAACTAGTCCCCACTCGAATGGGGTGGATAGAGACATGATGAAACTGAGGGATTAAGGCCAAATGCTATTCCTAACGCCCCGCGCGGGATTAAAACCGATTTCATCAGGCCTGTCACTTAAAGCCTCTTGCGCTCTGACAGAAAGTTACCACGGCTTAAGTAAGGATATTTATATATATTTCAATATCCAATAAATACTTACTTTAACACCCCCAATCGAATAAAATGAATATGCAAAAAATAAATAGATAAATAAATAAATAAACAAATAAATAATAAAAGAAAGAAGGGATAAAACAATAAAACAAAAACCCAGTAATTTAAATGATCAATCCTGCTATTACAATCAAGGTACAAAAAGCAAATAGAGGAAGAGGCAAAGTGGAAGAAAAATACATAAGGACACAAAATAAGGGAAAGAGATAAATAGATAGATAGATAGATAGATAGATAGATAGATAGATAGATATTAAGAGAATGAGAGAGCGGGAGAATGACGAAGCAAGAAGAACTGTATTTGATG